>QMIH01002857.1:35079-51393 GCA_003987875.1 Clarias batrachus
AAAATGTCAACACAGTCAGTGTGGTAATGAAACCTGCATACAATGGCTCGCGGACGGTCACCGGGTTTGGGTGTGGGTTGGAGGGTCCTATGGGAACGGTCCAAAAGCGGCTCCTTCTCCAGATTAAACGCTTCCTTCAACAAGGAGGCCACGGCTGCATTCGTGCACGTTTCAGGGCCCTCCGCTACTCCCACTATCTTAACATTGTTACGCCGCGTCCTGGATTCCAAGTCTTCACATTTATTTTCCAGCTTTGCTGCGTTAGCTGTGAGGCACTTGATAGTATTTTTCATCTCAGCTATATCATCCGAGCACACAGTGAGCGCGTGCTCCATCTCCCTGACCGTAGCTTTTAGCTCGGACATGGTAGCATCACTAGTAGCTTTATCAATCGTCAGCTGCGTCTTCACTGCTTGCAAGTCAGACTTAATGGTAGACAAAGCCTCACTGAGAGTATCATGGAGTTCTTTTTTTTAAATATCCGCAATATCTTTCCTCAGCGAGGCCAGCAACTCGACCTTAAGAGCTTCCATATCGGGATTAGCTTGGCCCGAGGGGGCTTTACAGGTGAGGACGACTCACTCGAGGATGTGGTCACGGTTTGCAAACTAGGCCTCAGTTGTGTTTGAATAGTACTTGCAAGTTTTAAAATTTTTTGCTGCCATTTTACACAGTATTGAGTAAAACTTCAAAACACAACGAACTAGAGAATAAAACAGGACTAAAATTATGGCCACAAAGCGCGAATGAATAACAATTTTAATCGAAATCGGCAGGAGCTCCTAAACTCACGTCCTACTCCATAAAACTCAACCGGAAGTTCTCATAAAATGTCAGTGGTTTGATCATTTCTGTTCATTTCATAATAAAGTCTGATAACAAATTCACAAAAGTGGTGTAAAAAATTGTTTGCCCCACAAATGTTTGTTACATTTTAATGTTTCAGATTGTAGAGTTTCAGCTCTGATTCAGAGGTGAATCGAATCTTTAAGGATTCAGGTTAATTTTGTTACACTGTGTTAAAATTTACAGCATACACTTTATTAACCATCCATCCAGCGTTTAGCATGATTTAGTCTATCTTACCAATTCTGCTTATCACATAGCCAGTAATGATAATACAAAATCTGTAGATTTGGGCAAATGTTTAGACTTTAAAATGCATGACCAAGACAACAGGTCTTTATAAAGAAACAAGAATTTATTTGACTAAACTATGATACATGAAACTACGCTTTTAAAACACACACACGCACACATACATACAAACGTGACGCTATGAGCATCACTTTCAGTAAGTTATGAAGCTTTGTTTATTTAGGGTCAGGGGTAGCTCAGTGGTTAAGGCATTGGACTACGGTTCGGAAGGTCCCAGGTTCAAGTCCCACCACCAAGTTGTCCCTGTTGGGCCTTTGAGCAAAGCCCTTAACCCCAACTGCTCAAAAGTATAATGAGATAAAAAAAAAAAAGTAAGTCGCTCTGGATAAGGGGCGTCTGCCAAATGCCTAGATCATTTACTTGCATCATTTACTTATCCTGTGTGATTCACCTTCAGTGTTAGGGAATCACTGAATGTTGATTGGCTGGTGCTGTAATGCTGGGATGACGTCTCTCGGGGAAGCCCTTCGGTGATGCACTGGTTGCTTGGTTACTGACGGCGGAGCTCTGGCACTTCTTCTAGCGAGTTCTTCGTTGTGGAACTTTGGAGTTTGGTTTCTTGAAGATCTTGGAGCGGTTTTCTAGACAGTCAGACGCAGGGCAAAAGTTGATGGTGGACGAGCGATGAAAGAGCTTGCTTTGACGTGTAAGTGACGTTTAGCCGTTGGATGACGTAGGGGGCGTAGTGCCCACAAAGGGGCCGAAGCATGAGCGGCAAATGTGTACGAGCTGCTTCCTTCAGACGAACTGACTGGGTTTTTAACCGTTTAGTGTTTAAGACTCTGGGTTTTTAACCGTTTAGTGTTAGTTCATCCCACGGGTGATTGATCCAATCAGATGTGGGGTTTAGCCCCACCTCACATGGTTCCCCCTTTTGTGTACTCTTTAATCTTGGTTTTTGGCTGTCACCTGGGGTCATCTAGTTGGAGTTTTTAATACCTTTTATAAGTTAATTTAGCATGAGCTCTGTTCATGCTACTATTATTTCATGTACATAAGCGTTCTTTTAATAAAACAAGCTTTTGATTGATATCACACATTTCATATCTTGCACACTCATTCATACCTTTATCTAGTTAAAAAAGGGTTTATAAATGCTGATGACATCTTTTAAGTTGTGCAGAATAATCAGACATACAAGCATCAAACATGTTACATATATATTTACTTAAGTTTTTTGGGTTCTGGAATGTAATAAATTGATTGCCCACTCTAGGGGCTTGTTGATCCCTACAACATCATCAAACAAATTTAAATATTAGTCACAAATAACACTAGTAAACAAATCATGAAGTTTTTAAATGAAGGTTTTTATCATTAAGGAAAAACAAAATAAAAAAAATTACATAGCCCTCTGTGAAAAAGTGTTTGCCCCCTAAACTTAGTAACTGGTTGGGCTACGCTTAGCAGCAATCAAACGTTTTCAATAACATGCAATTAGTCTGTTACAGCGCTATAGAGGAATTTTGTAATTAAGCCACATTGGAAGGTTTTCAAGCATGAACCGCATTTTTAAGGTCATACCGTAGCATCTCAACTGGATTCAAGTCAGGACTTTGATTAGGCCACTCCAAAGTCTTCATTTTGTTTTTCTTCAGACATTTAGAAGTGGACTTGTTGGTGCGCTTTGAATCATTGTCCTGCAGCAGAACCAAGTTCGCTTCAGCTGGAGGTCACAAAGAGATGACATTTTCCTTTAGGATATTTTGGTATAAAGTAGAATTCATGGTTCCTTTTATCACAGTAAGTCTTCCAGGTCCTGAAGCAGCAGAACAACCCCAGACCAATCACACTACGACCACTATATTTTACTGTTGGTGTTCTTGTTCTGAACTGCGGTGTTACTATTACACCACACATAATGAGACACACACCTTCCAAAAAGTTCAATTTTTGTCTCGTCAGTCCACAGAGTATTTTCCCAAAAGTATTAGGGATCACCAAGATGTTTTCTGGCAAAACTGAGACAAGCCTTTATGTTCTTTTTGCTCAGCAGTGGTTTTTGTCTTGGTACTCTGCCGTGTAAACCATTTTTGCTCAGTCGCTTTTTTATGGTGGAGTCATGAACACTCACCTTAACTGAGGCAAGTGAGGCCTGCAGTTCTTTAGATGTTGTTGTGGGGTCTTTTGTCACCTCTTGGATGAGTTGTTGCTGCTCTCTTGGGGTAATTTTGATCAGCTGTGCACTCTTGGGAAGAGTGTTTTTGTTTTTGCCATTTGTATATAATGGCTCTCGCTGTGGTTCACTGCAGTCCCAAAGCTTTAGAAATGGCTTCATAACCTTTTCCACACTGATAGATCTCAATTAGCTTCTTTCTCATTTGTTTTTGAATTTCTTTGAATTAGCTTTTGAGGATCTTTTGGTCTACTTCATTTGTCAGCCAGGGCCTAATTAAGTGATGTCTTGATTGCGAACAGGTGTGGCAGTAATCAGGTATGGGTGTGGCTAGAGAAATTGAATTCAGGTGTGATAAACCAGAGTTATGTTTTAACAGGGAGGGTAAACACTTTTTCACACTGTGCTATATAGTTTTTGATTTTGTTTTCCCATAATAATAAAAACCTTCATTTAAAAATGACATGATGTGTTTACTTATGTTATCTTTGACTAATATTTAAATTTTGTTTGATGATCTGAAACATTAAAGTGTGACAAACATGCAAAAAATAAGAAATCAGTAAGAAAAACACTTTTTCACACCATTGTATATAATATTTATTTTAAAAATGTGTGGCATTGTTGCCAACTTTTTAGAAAAGCCTGGAGTGAGATTTTAGAAATAAGGGAATGTTTTTGCTCGAACATGCACGCAATGCCCCCAGCATGCATACACCATACACTTTTCTCTGAATCCCTCTGATTCAGTATACTCTATTAGGACAGAGAAAATTACAATGTCTGCATAGTAGTTTAATCATATACAAAACGTCTCGGGTTACTTGGCTGTAACCCTGTTCCCTGATAAAGCGGGAACGAGATGCTGTGTGAAAACGCTATGGGAACATGTCTTTGTTTCCGGTCGTGAAGCCTGTGTCTGTCAAAACAGCCGAATACGTTGGCTTATAACCTCTGCCAGGCACGACGTCACCGAATAAGGTGCACCTGCAGGTTATAAATAGGAGTGAACCGGAAACATCCTCAGGTCAATTTTGTCTGAAGGACGTCCAGGCACGCCAGCAGTGCGGCATTGAAACGCAGCATCTTGTTCTTGCTTTATCAGGGAACAGGGTTACAGTCAAGTAACCCGAGATGTTCCCTTTCAAAAGCTACACTCAATGCTACGTGAAAACGCTATGGAAACAAGTATACCAATGCCGCCGCACTGCAAGTGTCTGGATCCCCAGGTTGTGTAGCGTGTGTGCACAATAGCCAAGGAGGTCTCAGACCTAGCTCTGGGATGCTGACTCAAGGATCCACGAGTCTGGAGTAGCATTGATATCCAGTCTATAAAATCTAACAAATGTGTTTGGAGAGGACCAGCCTGCTGCATCACACACCTGCTGCAGGGGGACGCCTCTTGCCAAGGCAATCGATGAGGCAATCTCCCTGGTTGAATGAGCCCTGATTCCCAGAGGCGAAGTGTAACCACGCGCCTCATAGGCTATGGCAATAGCACCTCTCACCCAGTGTGACAGAGTCTGTCTAGTGGGGCCGCCCCCCCGGTTGCGACCCTCATGGCAAATAAAGAGCTGCTCTGACTTACGCCACTCGCTAGTGCGGTGGATGTAAATCCGAAGAGCACATACTGGACACAGTAAGTGAAGTCTTTCCTGCTCCGGAGCTGTGAAAGGCGGAGGACAGAAGGCTTCGAGACCGATTGGGTGCATGGTCGAGAATGGAACCTTTGAGAAGATAGTTCAGGTGAGGATGCAGAATAGCTTTGACTAGCCCCAGGGGCAAAGTCTAGGCAGGATGGGAAGACTGACAGAGCCTGCAGATCCGCAATCCTCTTCAAAGAAGTAATAGCCATAAGAAAAACCATCTTAAGAGACAGAAGCCTGACAGGCGCTGACTCTAGTGGTTCGAAAGGGGTGTCAGCCAGACCTTCGAGTACGATAGCTAAGTCCCATGAAGGGACTGTCGCTCTAATGGGCGGCTTCAACTGTTTAGCTCCACGAATAAAACGGGCAACTAAATGGTGCTTGCCCACAGAAACCCCATTAGTCAGAGCATGCCGAAATAGCAGCTATGTATGTTCTGAGAGTACTAGGACATAAGCCAGAGAACAACTTTTCTTGCAGAAACTCAGACCTAGTCGGGACTGGGTGGCTGACAGTCCCGACTCCTGAGCATGGCAGGGGAGAAATCTCACAGAAGTCTGCTTGTAGAGCTTCGCCACCCGAACCTAGTGGTGGCGATGTTTACAGCATCGCCAAAGAAGCCGGAAGGCGAGAGGGAGGGCAAGAAGGAAAATGCGATCCCTGACCTCGATGCGATGCCCATAGCACGGGCCATCTGCTTGGTGGCACGGAGAAATAAGTCTGTGGCTCGGCGCCATCAATAGTCCCGCCAGTGCTCAGAACTCTTAGCAGGTGAGCTTGGTATGCCTGCAAAACTGCCATGGTGTGCAGGGCAGCACCAGCCTGACCCGCTGACTGAAAAGCTTTCCCCACCAATGAAGATGTTAGTCTATATGGCTTGGTGGGGAGTGTGGGCTTTTTCAGGGAGGATGAGCTCCCAGGAGAGAGATAGCTCGCAAGCATCTCTTCAATCTGGGGTATCATCATAAAACAGGGGATGAATAAGGCTTACTCCATGGAAGAGTTAACTCGTCATGGAGGTCGCCAAAAAAAGGGGAGGAACCCTCGTTGAGGCCCCTCCTCTGGCCACCCGACAGAAACCTGTCGTCTAGCTTGAGCGATTTTTTAAAATTTTTTAATTTTATTGCGGTGAAAGAGGAAATCTACTCGGCCCCTTCACAAAAAGCGCTGGTATGCGCTTGAGAAGCGGACGCTAAAACTTCCTGATCCGGGAAAAGGGGAAAGGGGAATTCCGGCTCATGCGCATCTGCCCGATCGGCACACTATTTCCATGGAAGCACGTGAGGAAGTCTCTTCGTCTGCTCACAAGAAGCGCCGGAGCGCGCTTGAGAAGCGGACGCTAAAAACTTTCTGATCCAGGGAGAGCGGGAGAGAAAGGGGGAAATACCGTCTCATACGCACGCAAGCCCCAGGAATGCGCCGTGGCTCGCGGTTTCTCTTTAAAGAAGGTGCGCAAAGTGCCTTAATAGGGAGATCACAATGCTTGCACTTTCCTTGAAACCCAAGCATTCAAGAAAAAGTAGTGGAGATCGCCCTCCGAAAGAAATCACACGGAGGCACGCATCTCTCAACCAACTCTTGCCAACTCTTGCTCGAGTGTAGCTTTTGAAAGGGGACACTGCATCACTATTTAGATCCACGACAACATGCAAGAGATAATTTACACTTGATTAATAGTTTAGTTTAGTTAATTTATTTATATAGCACATTTAAAACAACCGATAGTTGACCAAAGTGCTTTACATGAAAAATAAAAATAAATTATTTAAAAGCAACAAAAACATCAAAATACCAATAAAAACACTACAACACATGTTTAAAAGCTTCAGTAAACAAATACGTCTTTAGATTCGATTAAAAAATTTCAATACTGTGAGCTGAGCGGACTTGTTCCAAAGGGTGGGACCGGCCACAGAAAAAGCACGGTCACCCCTCCTTCTTAGACGAATTTTCGGAATTGTAAGCAGAAGCTGATCAGATGATCTAAGTGCTCTCTGAGGGCAGTATGAATGAATCAARTCACTCATATATTGAGGCGCTACCCCCTTAATCRCCTTAAAAACAAATAAAAGCATTTTAAATATAACTCKATATTCCAYCGGCAACCAATGTAAYGAAACTAAAATCGGAGTAATATGACAAGATTTTCTAGATTTCGTCAAAAGTCGTGCTGCAGCATTTTGAACCAACTGCAGACGAGCTAGTGACGAGTGACTGACCCCATAATAAAGTGCATTTCCGTAATCTAAGCTTGAAGATATAAAAGCATGAACCAAAGCCTCAAAGTCCTTGAACGAAAAACAGCCCCTCACCTTAGCCAAAATCCTCAAATGATAAAAGGATGACATCACTACAGCTGATATTTGCTTCTCAAATTTAAAATCTGAGTCAAATATCACCCCAAGATTCTTCACATGCGATCTAATATAGGGTGACAGTGGTCCCAAGGCGGGGGTTAGAATTTCAACAATTGACGGCAATCCAAATAATAATACCTCAGTCTTAGACTCATTTAAATGTAAAAAATTTGTGGCCATCCATTTTTTTAAGTCACATAAACAATCAAATAAGGGTTGCAACGAATCCGGATTTCCAAATTTTAGGGGCAGATAAAGCTGCATGTCATCTGCGTAACAATGATAAGAGACCCCATATTTTGCTATTATGTGGCTTAAAGGCAACATATATAACGAAAATAGAATGTAGTTAAGTACAGACCCTTGAGGCACACAATATAGAAGAGGGGCTGGAGCAGTCGATGATTCATTAAAAGAAACAGAGAAAGTTCTAGAATAAAAAAATGATGAGAACCATTTCAACACGGTACCCGAAATACCAACCCACTGTTGAAGGCGCTCTAACAAGGCCTCGTGATCTATGGTGTCGAAAGCGGCACTAAGATCTAACAATATCAACACCGCACAATCCCTCAAATCCACAGACATAAGCAAGTCATTTGTAACTTTAATCAATGCAGACTCAATACTATGTTTTGCATGAAAACCTGGTTGAAATGGATCCAAAATATTATTTTCAATAAGAAATGACTGAAGTTGATGATAAACAACCTTTTCAAGAAGCTTAGAGAGGAATAGGAGCTTCGAAATTGGTCTATAATTCATCAGGTCATTAACATCCAAATCTGTTTTTTTTTAAAAGCGGTTGGACGATTGCATGTTTAAAAGCTGTATGAACTTGACCAGACATAAGCGAACTGTTCCATTGTTGTGCATTGTTACCGGTACTAATCTGGCCTAACCAATGTTGTGCAATGTTGTCATGCATTTGCAGTGTTGCAAACTGAACATCTAGAGTGCATGAATTTAACAAATATTGAGATCAGTTTTGTGTGAAGAGTCCAGGCAGAGAAGAGTAGCAGGAATGATCTGTGCCAGAAATGTATCAGCAGGTGTGAAAAGAAAAAATTACAGGATGGCTGTGTAACCAGCAATGTTATATGGTTTGGAGACATTGCTGCTGACAAAAAAGTAAGGAAACAGAGCTAAAGGGGGCGGTGCAAAAGATGGTGCAATTAGTTTTGAGCATGACTGGAATGGACAGGATTTGGAATATTATAATATTATATAATATTATAATACCTTTTAAATATTAAAGGTACGGTGCAAGTAAGGCAATTTGGGGACAAAGTTAGAGAGGCCATGTTAAGATGCTTTGGACATGTGCAGAGGAGGCATGAGGACTATATCAGGAAGTGAATGTTGAGATGGCATGTGGTAAATGTATTTACAGTTATGCATCATTCAGTGTAATTTGTAATTTTTGGAAGCATTTCTGTAATTTAGGGAGACATTTAAAGGTGTGCCTTTAGAATAGAATAGAATAGTCTTTATTGTCATTGCAACAAGTACAACGAAATTTAAAGTGCCATTCGTCAATGCAAAAAAAAAAAAAAAGTATAACTTTAGTGTATAAGCTGGCATTGGCATAGAGGTTCATGGGTATTCTTAAAATTAGTTAATTGATTAAAATATCCATATTCTTAGAGTGTTATTTAGAACAGGGAGTAGCATGCAGTTGTAGTTATATACTTATGATGCTCTCCTTGGCATATGTCATGCACACTCGTAACACGACCGGCACGAGGATCCGGAAGTATAACCCTGCGTTCACACCGAACGCGGCGAGAGCGTCAAAACGGCCGGAAGTCATTCATTTTCAATGGGAGCCGGCGGCGAAGAGCGGCAAAGGGAGTTAAAATCAGCTCAACTTTATGGTAATGAGCTATGACGCGGTTGAGCGGCAACCAATAAAAAAGTAGAGGTCCTCCGCTTGAGCGGATTCCGTGGAACGCAGTCCTGTGAACTTTTGCTCCGGCGACATTAGTTCCCAAGCAAAATGGAGGAGAAGTTAATTATTGCGGTAGCGGGTTTCCCGGTTATTTATGACATGTCCTTGTTTGTGTACAGGAACATTCATTTTAAAAAATGATGCGTGGACAAAGGTGTTTAAAATTGTTGGTGTTTAAATATAATATGAAATATGATATAATAACAAAAAAATATTAAGTTAGACCAGCAATTCACAATGAACAGAAGCCACACCATACAAATGCTTAATAATTTGTTTATTTCTACAATACAGTTTTTTCTATCAATCAATTTCTAGTTTTCTTCCACATTTTGGTCAGTCTCTAAGATCAACAAGCTTGATTGCTTTGCGGCCCCTTTAAATACAAGAAAGGCATTCGGTCTACGTCAGAGCAGCGAAGCGCGGCGACAAGCAGCGACAGGCGGCGGCGACAGGGCGGCGAGAGCGAACTTTGATGCTCTCGCCGCGTTCGGTGTGAACGCAGGGTAACGGTCGCGATTCAAGAAGCATAAAAGGAGACAAAAGGGCGCTTCACATCGCTCGGTCTTTGAGTTCGCCCATGTTGTTTCCGACGCTTTGCCAGATTTTCAGTGAGTACTCACCGACTCGTGTTGCTTTTCTGATTGAGTGTGTGTAGCTAGAACACGGATTTATTTGTGTAGACCCTAGATCTTTTCGTAAGGGAGTTCTTAGACTAAAACGCGTGGTTATCCTGTCTGAATGTATATGGGTTTCCCAATGCCTTGTTAAGTCACAGTAGTTGCATTTTATAAAAGTTTACAATCACATTTTTGGTTTGTTGTTAATTGCAATATTTGTTTTGGATAAATATTAAAATCCAGATAAATATGGATAAGTAGTCACCTAATTTAGGTAACTAGATAAAACAAGATTAAAGTGTAATCAAACTGACAATATTGTCTTTTATTTCAGATGCAGAAATTAATTGGAGCAGCTGATGGTTGACCTTAGTGACATAAAATTTATGAATGTTGTTTATATCTAATATCTAGCCTTAACTAATAAGGCTTTCTAAAAAGGCATTTCATAACAACAACACCCAAGGGCATCATTCACCAGATATACTGTATCCCTAAATCGTCGATATGTAACTCTAATCTGAGAGCTTACTGATTCATGTGCAGAAGCGTATCTTCTGTAGTAAAGGATTGAAGGCACTGGCCCATAATGAAGTCCAAGTAACCTCTCTTTTGGGCTCCAACTGACGCTATACTAGACGTAAAGTATCGAGTCGAGAAAAAAAATAACTTGGAAGAATATTTGGTCAGAATTATACACACATTGTGGATTGTTTTTAATTAAGCTTGGCACATTGACTAGATTTATCTGAAGTACAGGAAGATTAGTCAGACGTAAAGTTTTTTTTTTTTTTTTACTCTTAACTAGTCACGTGTGGGAGACAGATGTTTGGCTTTAAGGTCTGGGAAACTGATTTTGAATGGAATATATTGATAAGATACCACAAGAACTGGACATGGTCTGCTGAACTCTTAAACTGAGGTTTGGGATTCAGAGCTCAGTCTCCCTTATTAAACATTGCATTCACAGAGCCCCTTCACTGCAATTCCTGACTCTCTATGGCCTGTATGCAGACAAATATACATTAAAATGGCTCTTGTCCGCTAGAACCCTTTTGTTTAACCAGGAGAATGCAAATGTATTTCTTCTCATCTATCTGTCCCTGGGTCTCTCAATGACTGATGTGTTAATGACTGATTCTTTTGATGTTCGGGACATAGGTCCTACCCAAGTGCTTAAAAAGTGATCTCTTTTCTGAGAATAAACAGAGCTCTTTAGTTACCATGTCTGTGTGTATTAGTTTATCGCTCCTGGTTTGGGCCCTGACCGGTAAGAGTATCAAGTGCAGTGGACACAACAAGCAATAACTCTTAAGATATAATACTTCTCTTAATTCAGCTTAAAACATATTTCGACAACTCTTCTTCCTTTTAAGCCTAACAAGAGCCAACAATGATGACAAAAAACTCAATGACAAGACACAATGTAGAAGCCTTTAGAGGAAACCTATTCCTCTACGACCCCAGTCTTATCTAGTGCAATTATTCGTTGGAAAAAACATTATTTTTTACCCTATATTGTGCTAAATAATGTTATTTATCACTTACACACTGATTCTCTATTCCACTTGTCCTATACAGGGTCATATTATGCAACAAGGGAACTTGGGGTACTAGGCAGGGTACTCCATGAACAAAGTGCCAATCTATTGCAAGACAAAAGCACATGCACTCACACTATGGAAAATTCTCTCCATGTAGGAGGAAGCTGGAGTACTAGGAGGAAACCCATCAAACACAGAGAGAACATGCAAACTCCACACATTGAATTGAACTCCTGACCCTGGAGGTGTGAGGCCACATTGTGAACCACTACACCAGTGTGCAGCCTGCTGTTATTTATACCTGCTAATTATGACACAACTTGTTCAGGTCAACAATCAGTATCTCCCACTAAAAATTTGCATATCATACAAATGATGAATCTAAAAAGTTTAAATGTTTAATATTAAATTGATTAGTTCAAGTATTGATGCTGAAAACAGAATATCTTAAATGTTTGTCAAGGTTGTTCTTTAACATTTTTTGTTCCACTATGCATGACCTATATCAAGGCCCGTCGCATTAAATCATCTATGCAAAGAATCTGGCCAAGTTCCCTATCTGACAAGCAAACAGCCTTCAGTGAAATGAGCTTTTGTCATATAATTTCCCCATTCTATTGAGCCGAATGCACTACCGAATCTAGACTGATGCAAATTCCTAACAACCTCTGGTGAGCTTGATAAAGGACGGGAATGGCTTCTTACAGTGTTTATCAGCATCCTCAATGTCACTGACAAACACTGTAAGCTTATCCTATACAGGGTCATATTAGACCACTATCAGACCACATATTAAGCCACTATCCCAATGCTCACAGTGTTCATCAACATCCTCAGTGTCAGGAGGAAAATTGGAGAATGTTAAAAAAATTGGCTGCGCCGTCCCGACATTAATGCCTCGTTAATGCTTTTGTATCAATTCATAAGCACTGGTATCGAGTCATTATTGATTCTTAAGGCCATGTATGGAGTCCCGATTGATTTTTATTTTTCCTTATCTGTTTGGCAGCATTTGGCACACAAAAATCCTCTTATTAAATGTTGATGGAAATAATTACAAAATTAACAAAGTGATATTTTAAGGGAAACAGTCATGATTAAGCATGATTGAAAGATATATTATATGTTAATGTCTGATACACAATAAAGAGGTTTTAATCTCTCTGTCGAGCTGTACATGTCGCTCCTGAGTTGCCAGTGATCCAGACCCCTCTGCCCTCTGGACCTGTCTAACTCGTCCTGGAGTCCTGCTTCTGGTTGGAGATCTCGTCACATGGATGCCCCGTGTGGTCTGCCTGGATTCGTATGGTGGCTGGGGATGGTTTCCATTAAGACTGTCCTGTCCTCGACTGATGCAGACAGCTGTTCTCTGGGGACCTGTGACTTCAGTTGTTCGATAGCTCAGGACTGGAATTTCCTACAGTCTACCTGAGCCTCCAGGAACAAACTGGACTCCTTTTAATTTTAATTGTAACACATCTCCTGTTATACTGAACTTTCAGTCTTACACATTATTATGCAGATCAATCTCTGCTATCCGTTATCACCCAGATGAGGATGGGTTCCCTGTTGAGTCCGGTTCCTCTCAAGGTTTTTTCCTATTACCATCTCAGGGAGCTTGCTCATCAGGTACAATCTTATCATATTGATTCATACACATTTACATTTCATACAAACTTACTTCTTTTGATTGTGTAAAGCTGCTTTGCGACAATGTCAATTGTTAAAAGCGCTATATAAATACAATTGAATTGAAATTGAATTGAATCTAAAATGTCTGTGTTTGATCATTTCTGTTAATTCTGTTAATAAAGTATGATTAGAAATTTACGTCATTTACTCCTTAATTAAATAATATAATTTTTATTCTCATAATATGTGTGGCATTGCTGCCCACTTATCAGAACAGCTTGGAGTGAGATTTTGAAAATAAGGCAATGGTTTTGAGGGTACACTAGTGATGGGAAGTTTGAAACATTTTAGTGACTCGGTTCTTTAAATCTCATTCATCAAAATGAACAAATCTTTTTTTGAGTCATTTAGTTAATTTTGTTTTTTTTTTGATCAGAAATAAAATAAAATGTTACATTTTCAATAAACAGACTCACAACAGGTCTCCATGCACAAATTTTTGCTATAGTTTCAGTAATGAAAATATTACAATGCAGCTAAGGACATATAATGATAAACAGAATGAGCAGATGACCATCATATCTTCTAGTCCGAGTTGTTCGTTCTTTTGAATCTATTGCACTTCATAGCATCTATGGGAGTCATGTGACAAAAGAACTAACCACTCGGTCCAAAGACTCAAAGGTAACTACTCATTTCTGTTTCCTGTAAATAACCTATTGAGGTTTTGCGATCCATTGCGCATGTGAACAGTAGAAAATTAACAAATCACTCTAAGAGACTACTCGTTCTTCTGAGTCATAGTATTGGTCAGGGTGACATGCCTCCCCACAACTGTGGGGTACCAACCAGGAGGTCCATGTGCAGCAGTGACCAGGGTGAGGAGGAACCCCAGACTGATTGTCATCAGAGGGCAAAAACATACAAGTATGAGTGGCGGCAGTTCACACTACAACGGTGAGCTAGCAAGCTCATCAAAATGGTGAACATATGCCTCCTCAGCAAAAGACTGGAGGAGGGTGCAGTGTGCCTGATCAGCCTGTCCAAATGACCAAGGAGAAAAAGGGACTATCCTCCTAAGCCCAGTCTTGACCTAAGATGAGTACTGATCTGCCTGAAAGCCTAGGTGTAGGCACTGATCTGCCCGTTAGCCTCAGTGGAGGCTCTGAAGTTGCTGTTAGGCTCAGTGGAGGTTCTGAAGTTGCTGTTAGCCTCAGTGGAGGCTCTGAAGTTGCTGTTAGCCTCAGTGGAGGCTCTGAAGTTGCTGTTAGSCTCAGTGGAGGYTCTGAAGTTGCTGTTAGSCTCAGTGGAGGYTCTGAAGTTGCTGTTAGSCTCAGTGGAGGYTCTGAAGTTGCTGTTAGSCTCAGTGGAGGYTCTGAAGTTGCTGTTAGCCTCAGTGGAGGCTCTGAAGTTGCTGTTAGCCTCAGTGGAGGCTCTGAAGTTGCTGTTAACCCAGAGAACCCTGCTAAAAGGCACAGACTGTCCAGAAAGCCCTGCGCCACCTGAGCAATGCCTTGCGCCACATCTTGAGATGGAGCACTTCATGCTAGCACCACCTGATGGGGGCACTCAACTGAGCCAATGTTGCTAATTGGTTTAGTTATAAATAGTCGTGTCATGAGTTAAGAGTTTGTCTTTCATCTGTGTTGGTAACTGTCTTTTTCACATGTTTCCTTGACACAGCTTCATGTTATTGTTTTTGTTCCTTTTGAACGATAGCTCCTGTTTTGGTTTGTTTTTTGTTTTCTTTATATTATAATTAAAAACCTTAAGTCTTAACCTCTGCACTTAGACCTCACCCATCATCCCACAAACATGACACCCCCTCAGAAGCCCTACGTTAGGACATTTATTATAATTATTATATTTTGTGGTGCACCTCTCCAACCTGCACCATGTAACATGGATGACCCAGAATCTTCACAGACATAATGCTATTTACCTATAAAGCACTAAATGGTTTTGCACCATGGTACCCAATTTAACTTTTTGTGTTTTATAATCTGCCACACCTACTTTAATTAAAGAGTGCAGGGTCATTGTTAGTACACAGTATTATGAAAACTATAGTGAGGAACAGCATTTTCTTTCAAAGCCCCATCGGAACTGCCTTCTAATAAATGTTGCAGACTCAGATGCAGTCTTAGTGTTTAGGTTTAGCCTGGAAATGTAAGGAATTTAGCCAAGCCTTTTGTGAAAAAAATTGTTCTTTGGTGAAGGTGCAGATGGGGAACTGGTTACTAAGACACTAAAAGTACCATCAGTCAAAAACAGTTTTTTATTTTATTTTATTTTTTATTGAATGTGATTTTTCTTTTTCCGGGGGAGGGGGATACAGTCATTGCTTAACATTAACAATTGTAAGGAAGTAAATAAAATAAACTTATAAATAAATAAACAGTGGAACCTCAATTGCGACTAAGCCGATTTGCGAGTGTTCCACATGACAAGTAAAAATATTTAATAAAATTTCATTTGAAAAACGAGTGAGTCTTGAGATTCTAATCCCAAGTATCATGTAGCACACATGTGCTTCTTATTTTGACGTAGAGTGTCACATGATTACAACTGAGCCTCTCTCTCGCACTGCAGAATTGTGGGTACTTGTGGGTCTATCAAGCTGGGCCTCAGCGGCCGTGCACATATAGTCAACATCTGTGTATGCGTGTACTGTTTAATATAACTCTCTGACCACATTACAGTGTATGTGCATAAAGCATCTTTTATTTTGTGTTTGTATGTGTGTTTGTGTGTGTGAAAGTAATCCTTTTGAAAGTTTTCATATGTGTGTGTGTAAAGCAAAAGCATCTTCTGGACACTAGAAGGGGGAATTATGTTAAAATGCTCTTTGTCGACTACAGCTCAGCATTTAATACAATAATTCCTTCCACACTCACCACCAAGCTGGAGCACCTGGGACTCAGCTCATCTCTGTGTCAGTGGATCTCCAACTTCCTAACTGGCAGACCACAGGCAGTAAGTTTTTACACCTATGACTGCGTAGCCACTACAAACTCCACCACCATCATAAAGTTTACTGATGACACGGTCGTGGTGGGCCTAATCTCTGACAACGATGAGATGGCCTACCTGGAGGAGATTGGACATCTGGAGAACTGGTGCCAGAGGAACAATCTACTCCTGAACGTTAGCAAGACAAAGGAGTTGATAGTGGACTTTAGTACTAAGCAGGAGAGGAACTACCAGACCCCCACAATCAAAGAGAGACCAGTGGAGAGAGTGGACAGCTTCCGCTACCTCGGTGTTCACATCACGCAGGACCTGTCATG
>QMIH01002858.1:24784-49057 GCA_003987875.1 Clarias batrachus
CCATGTCTCCAACAAACTCCCTCCAGGCACATTACATTACTAAAATGAGCTATTTTCCACTACCTATTATAGTATATGTAATGCGCACAGGGCTACTTGCTCTACCTTGCATCACTTTATTTACACTTTATATATGCTTTTACATACTCAGGATCCCCCACACCCTCTACCTTTATTTAATCTGTACAGTTACTGAATATTGTGTCATTACTGTCTATAGTGATTTTGTGCAGTGTTTTATGTCAACCTGTACCCCCGAGAGCTACAAACAAACAGCTGGAATCAAAGTCCTTGTGTCATCATATTTGGCGAATAAAACCGGATTCTGATTCTGAGTATAGAGAAATAAATAGAAAAAGTTTATACAGGTGGTCCCCGACTGACAAACAAGTTCCGTTCCGGGAGCATGTTCATAAGTCGGATTTGTTCATAAGTCGGACAAAGTGAGTCTTCTAGGTCTTTGACACAAACATACCAATCCACTTGGTATCTCTGTCCCCTTTCCCCACACTGCCATCATGTGGCCAAAAACCATAACTGCGCCTAAGGAAATTAATCTCACAGGTCAAATGTAACAGTGTTGTCTCTGTGCCTTTAAATCACAGTGGGAATCCTGAACAGCATTTTGTCTCAGAGCTGTTTTCCATTGTATTGGACTGTGATTTTCTGAAATTAGCATTATTCACCATCAGGATAGATTTACAGGAGAGACACTTTCTATCGTCGGTACTTCCGGACTGATTCATTGAAACCGGTGAGCACCCCCCCCCCTTTTTAATTTAAACATGTTATATTTTTTATGTGGAAAGATTGGAGACGTGGTCATTCCGCTATATCTCATGGTGAATTTTACCTAACCGTACTTACAGCTGCCCTACCGAAAACGCACTGTGTCCACTTATGTGAGATAGGGGTATTATACACTGAAAATATTGTATATAATTGCAAATCTTGGTATCTGGTACACTGTAGTGTCTATTTTTGTACAATACACCTGCAGTACTCGTGCAATTTGTTTAAATCTACGAATGTTCGATGAATCATGTTGAAATTGGTAACTCGAACGTTCGTAAGCTGGGGACTACCTTATTTAGATAATTACCATACATAGATAATTAACTAAAATAGTGAGTAAGGAAGTAGAATTAAATAGATATGGGTAATTTCTAGTTTAACAAGTAGCCAGACTAATCATAAAATAACTAGAAACAGTTGTTACATTTCTAACCAGAGAGAAGATTTTCTAGATTTAGCATTTCATCATAAATCGGTGCAGACAGTGAAACTGGGGTAACGGCAACTCAGGATTAAGTAGAGATTGGTTTGTGTGCATCATCCCCAGTCACAAGGTATGGTAAAAAAGGGTCAATGAATCCCTCAAGGCCAAACCTAACAGGCTTTRKGCAAATGCTAAAATTAATTKAACACTTTATATAATGTCGCATGAACCCTTACATTAAGGCACCCCAAAAGAAAAGAGAAGAAGATGAACCTCGGGTAAGTATCGCAGGGAGTGCAGAAATGCATCAGTTTAAAAAATCTTCAGTTCTTCAGTGTTTCTCCTGACCCTAGTACCACAATTGTGGTTTCCCCTATGAAATACAGTTTCACCTCTACACGAGAAGAACATGGAAACCAAGGAAAGTGCATTCTGGCAGTGATGACAATGGCAATTCCAGCTCAAACATCAGAGACTGCTTGTACATTTAGATATGAGGATGAAGAAGATATAATTGAAGATGAACCACAYCCTCGGTCTAACTGCTAGCCCAACTTCTCCCCAGGACTGACCTTCTACTGTATGTAGAGTGCGTAAGTCAAAGAAGGTGAACAACTATCTCCTTATTACATACWAATATAGTATCCACTGTATTMGTATCGCCAARCATTTGAAATCACTTGTGTTGTTGAGCATGAAACCTGTATTGTAAATCAAACTGCAAGACAAAGACATACACGCACACACAGATACACTCATATGTGCATGCTTAAATGTGAATCTTTAAAGAGTCTCTCAAAGGGAAAATATGTTTAAATCATTTGATATAATTTGTCTGATTTGTGTATATGCATATGCTTAGTCTGAAGCAGTTAATGTGTCAGCAATTTGTTGGTTTCAGGTTGTTCTAGATTAAATATCATGACAGGTTTTTAGCTTTAAACTATTTGTACAAACTCTTTTCCCGTCAACAACACGACACATACTAATATAAATATGTGATTTATATTATCATGTACAGTTAATAGTGATAAAGTAAACTAAGTCAGTATTTGGTTTGACAACAGTTTTTCRTAATAAAGAGTAGTCTCAGGAGAAATCTGGGAAATGTTTATAAGGAAATTCTCTGGTCAGATCTTGGAGAATCTGCTGCAGGTTTTTACAGCTGAATTACTGAATCACTCACTTGTCTTTCTTTAAGCTTATTACCATGAACATCCTTAAAGTTACTTGCTTGTATTTTTCACATGTGGTCTCGCGTGCAAGAATATCATCCACGCTCTCTCATGTTTTGTTTTGGTTGTAAGAACAAAGCTTAAGAACATCTGACATTCATAAGGTTGTTTCATAAGGTTTGTTTTTTTTTCCCTCGTTCCTCATCTTGCCTTTGAGCTCTTCAGGGCATAAAAGAAAGACGATAACCCCTTGCACCCAGAGACGCTTTTGTGTGCGTTTTTTTTTTTTTTTTTGTAGTTTAGTTTGTTTAGACTTAATTTCCCAAGATGCACCTTGGCTAGGTGATGGGAGTGCTCACCTGAACCAAGGTAGCTCATTAATTTGGTTATAAATAGCCTGTTTAAGTTCTGTTATTTCTCTTGCATCTGTTGGATTAAAATTCAAATTCAAATTTTTCAAATTTTTCAAATTTGTCACATGCACAGTCATACACAGTACTATATGCAGTGAAATGCTTAGGCGACTGCCTGTGACCTTAAAATAAAAGACTAAAGACTATTTATAGGAAATAAATATGTAAAAAGAAAATCTAAGAATAAAATATCTGTCTGTACAGTACAAATATACAATTTTTTTAAGTGGATTTAACTAGGAATAAAATATCTGTACAGTACAAAATACAATCAGAAAAGTATAGGAAGAATATAAGAAAAGAAAACCTGGTTGTACAATATAGAAAATATATATATATATATAAGATAAGAAAATATAAGAAACTTATTGTGTACAATATAGAAAAATATGGAATATTGRAATTTTGTGTGGAAAGGAGTGGAGTATAAATAAATAGAAATGCCCAGGGGGTGTGCAAGTATGCCTAAAGTGACTCGTGCATAATAGAATAAGTAGTAACGTACAGGTGTGCAGTTACCACTAGTGTCAATGATTGTCCCGAATGTCCAGAGAGAGTGCAAGAGGCATGAGTGTGTAAAGTGGGTCAGTACTGTGTGGTGTGCTGGTTGAGAGACCGTATCGCCTGCAGGAAGAAGCTCCTCCTCAGTCTCTCTGTATTGGCCTTCAGGGAGCGTGTTTTCATGTTGTGTGTTTGTTTATGTTTATTTCCTTATTATTATTATTAAAAACATCTAAAAAAACATCATAACCTCTGCGTCTATGCCTCGCCTACAACAACACCACCTTTACAAAACCTGGCAGAATGCAAGACCCGTACAGAGGCATAGCGGAGGGGCCTCCCCTGGAGATTCTTCTGGGGGGGGGGCTGTGATGATGACGCCGTGGGAAGCAGATGTTGAGGGCAGTCGGCTTGTCAACGGGCATAACTCCACGAAGCGCGCAGGAGCAAAAAGAGGGAGATCCTGCAGAGCGTCACGGGGTGAGCTAAGGATGCAGCCGAGCTTGGAAGGCTACCGGCACACGATACGACACACGCGGTTTCAGAAAATCTCGGGGTGTCGTGAGTCCCCGCACCAACCATGAGGTACGGGCCAGGAGGTCTATGTGTGGCAGTGACCAGGCTGAAGAGGAACCCCAGACTGAGCGGCATTGGATTGCGGAGGGCGAGATGTATAGGTGGCAGGTAGCATCCCAACAGCRAGCAAGTGAAAATATCACGAATATCTACATGTTCTGTGCAGAGGTGAATCGGAAGCACATACAAACCCAGGAGCAGGTGGAACAGCTCCAGGGATTGCTCACCCAGCTTAGCCTCAGTGGAGGCCCAGACCTGCCAGAAAGCCCCGCTGAGGGCCCAGTTAACCCAGAGAGCTCGGCAATRCTTGAACCACTGCTCGCCTCTCCGTCCGGCTTTGAGGACGTCAGACTTCTTTCTCTGAGCCCTTTGAGGGGGGGTGATGTCAGGGATAACCCCTAGAGGGCGCCTTGCGCCCAGAGACGCTTTTTGCATTTTTTTGTAGTTTCGTTTGTTTGGACTTCATTTCCCAAGATGCACCTCGGTCAGGTGATAGGAGCGCTCACCTAAACCAAGGTAGCTCATTAGTTTGGTTATAAATACAGTGGAACCTCGGATTGCGAGTAACGTGGTTTACAAGTGTTCCGCAAACCGAGCAAAGATTTTTAATAATTTTTTATTCAGAAACTTTACGAGCGCCGAGTATAATGTATCACACATGCGACTCTTATTTTGACACCGAGCGTCACTCTCTCACCTTGTGAGTGTTTTGGAATATGAGCCCACTTCTGGAACGAATTATGCTCGTAATCCAAGGTTCCACTGTAGCCTGTCAGCCTCTGACACGCCGGTTAGATTATTTAGTTTGATGCCAGTATAGTTCAGTTCATTGTTTTGGTTAGTTTTGTATAGGCTCCTGTTTGGTTTGTTTTTCATGGTAAGTGTGTATGTTTATGTTTATTTCTTTATTATTATTAAAAACAGCTTTAAAAACATCTTAACCTCTGCATTTATGCCTCGCCTACACCACCACCGCAAACCTGACAGAAACATGGCAAATAATCAGGCCAGGAACATGAATCGGGTCCAGGACATGTACAAGGGAGTTAATCCGACTGAAATGACTGAAAACAAAGGGAATCAAGCACAGAGACAATACTCTACACAATCATCCAGACATTCTGTAAACAGTCACTTTAATGATTATACACATGTCTGGTTCTGAGAATGAACTTGGCAGCGAGATGAACCGGAAGAAATCAGCGGCAGATGAGAAACCGGTGTGCTGGCGGGCTGGTCCGGGGGCRTGTGAGGACAGATGACAGCGTGGGAAAACATGGCCGCGTGATGAGAAGCATGACAGCATGTCAAGCATGACAGGAAATGTCAAGAGGCGGAGGCGGTCTTTGATCAGCGCGAAAGCGCTGAGAGCGTGACTTAGTGATAATGTGGGAGCACTAAGTACCTCTCATCCCTCCCCTATGAGAGAGCTCGGCCAATCAGATCTCTCTAGACTTCCGGCTGCGAGAGGTTACAGCATCACCCGGGAATCGAACTAGCGATCTCCGGATGATAGGGTGAGTGCTTTACCACACGGAGGCTCCTCAAACTTTTAAACTAGGGCTCCCCATCCCCATTTACAGAACCGTGTTTMATTTTAGTTTTAAATCTAGTCACAAAAAGGACTCATGACCCYGCTTATGTGAAGCACTTAATAAATCACTAATGAATCCTTTGGCAGAACAATGATTTAGTGGTTAAGAACTGTGGCTTCGCACCTCCAGGGTCTGTGTTTGATTCCCACGTCGGGTCTGTGTGCGTGTTCTCCCCGTGCTTGGTGGGTTTTCTGTGGGTGCTGTGGTTTCTACCCACAGGTCAAAGACATGCAGAAAAGGTTAATTGGTGTTCCCAAATTGACCGTAGTGTGTGAATGTTGACCAGCGGTCCTACGACCATCTTAAAAATTGGAATAAATACAGTGGTCACCACTGGCCTCCACGGTCCCTAGTTGGATTACAGGTTCCTACCTGGATGGATGGATGGATGGATGGATGGATGGATGGATGGATCACTTAATTAATCTCTTGATAAATCACTCACTGACTCATCTGCTATACTGCTTTATCCTGTATTCAGGGTCGCGGGGGCCTGGAGCCTATCCCAAGAGACTTAGGGCAGGAGGCGGGGTACACCCTGGACAGGGTGCCAATCCATCATAGGGCACACACACATGCACACACTCATTCACACACTATRGGCAATATGGGAGCACCTATTMTCCTAATCTGCAGTCCAAACACAGGGAGAAGATGCAAACTCCATGCACAGAGAAGCAGGAATCAAACCCAGACCCTGGATGTTTAAGGCGACAGTGCTAACCACTACACCACCGTGRTTCCCTTGATAAATCACTTAATGAATAATTTGGAAAATAATTTGATGAATTGCTATATTTATTACTTATTATTACATTAATACACTTGTATATCATTTCTGTTATGACCCACAAGATGTTGGTCGCTGTACGTATTTTGTATCTGCGTGTGTGTGTGTGTGTGGGGGGGAGGGTACAGTCCCTTGGTTTGGGGTAAAAAAYGGAGTGTAAGGGCCAATATGTATAAAATAAAAAAAAGTTGGAAGGGGAGGGGCAGGAAATTTTCAAGTTGTGAATCAACATAAGAAAAAATCTCTACATTTTTGAGAAAAACTTAAACATTTTGTCTTTAAAACTCAAATATCTGTGGGATTTTTTTCTATCAATRAAGATATCCACACATATATTTTGCATCAATTGTTTTGCATTCTGCCTGGAGTGGAAGATCTAATCAAACTTTACTTTTCCCTTGGATTGTGTAATAAGGAAATGGATTTGAGGGTTTTTTTTCTCAACATTTTAGATTTTTTTCTTTTTCCTCGAGATTTTTTCTAGAAAAAAACAAATTATTTTTTGTAGAAATTTCCATTTTTTTTCTAGAAAATGGCACCTTTTCCCCCTATAAAATCTAATGTTTTTCTCTAAACCCATTCAATTATTTTTTTTTTTTTTTAATTTCACCTTTTTTCCTTTTTGTGTTATTTTTACCTGAAAATTACGACGGGGAAGAGAGAATTTATTCACTGTWTTTTAGTTTAGGGAGTGAGGGAAGGTACCTGTATTGTTGTTTGTGTGTTGTTTTGTAGGTAAGCTAGTATGAGTATAAGCTAGTATACTTACAGTATGTGATCTTGTGTAAATAAAAACCTTTAATATTTAAAGAGTGATTCAAATACAGTCCTAACCACACCCCTCTATGTCATCCTATTGTTTTTCCGCCTTTAAGATCACGTGACCTGATGACGACACTGTTTTGTTTTCCTTTCCTCTCTCATCCTGAGGCGGTGCAATATGTTTTTATAGAAAGTAGAAGAACTTGCTGAGCTGCTCAGCGCGCAAGTGAGAGCGTGACAGGGAACCGGCCGAGAGACATGCACCGGGTCAGGGAGCTGTATGAGGGAGTTAATCTTGATGAATTTACTAAAGCCATGAGAAAAGAACACAGAGAGAGAACTCTCCAAAATAACCCAGATGTTCTCTTTAGACGGTACCGGCGGACCAAACTTCACACAGTGATCTTCAGGCCGTCTGACCCCTGGGTGTGGATTAGTGTGATTCGGAGCAGGATTACAACCAACCTGTCTTTACAGCTGACTAAGAAACGTCCTGTAAATGACATCTTCACAATCACCCTGTCTGGATCTGAAAAGGAGCTTGAAAGTTTCTGTGAAGGTTTCCAACAGATGTATGCAGAGGTCATGAAGAACGTGCAGGAGAATGGAGGAGCAGCAGCACAGGAGAATCCAGAGGATGATGTTGAGGAGCTCAGAAAGAGAATCAGGGAGCTGGAGCTGGAAATCAAAAAGCTTCAGAAGAAATAAGTGTGTGTTCAGACCAGGATGTGTCCTACTGAGGTACTGGAACATAGGGCAGAAATTTAATACAGTGGGAACCTTGGATTACGAGTGATGTGGTCTGCAAGCGTTTTGCAAGACGAGCAAAATTTGGAAATAATTTTTACTTAAAAAAAATGCAGCATGTCACGTGATCACACCTGAGTCAATTATTCTTCTCTCATGCACATTGCGGGATTATGCGTAATCATCATATTGTTTATTATAACATTGTGACTGTGTGTGTGTGTGTGAGTGAGCATAAAAAGCAAAAGCAAGTGTCATTAGAGTTTTTTTTTTGTTCCTATATCCAGAGTCTCTCCCTCTGTAAGAAAGCAGAGATTCCGTTAGTGTGTGTGTGTGCACGAGTGTCATTAAAGAGGTTTCATGACACTCTCTCTCACAAACGCACACACTAATGGAACTATTGCTGTAAAGTACATTTTTTTAAATAGCATGCACTATACATGCCTTTGAAAAGAATTGCAACAGAGCAATGTTATGGAATGTCATGGAACCTTGTTCCTTGTTAAGGAAGTTTACCGATAGTGTTTCAGTGTGTGTGTGAAAGTCATCCCACACAGTAGCCCTCCTTCCCCTCTTATTTGAGGGAATTACTGTGTGGACGAGATATAAGACTTTACACACGCGCACACGAACGGAAACACTGCTCTGTCTGGAATTATTTTTACTTTTTTCCAAAGGTAAAGGGTTCATTTGTTTTATTTTTACTTAATATTTTTTATTAATTCTTTTTATATTTATTTTTGGGTGGTGGAGCAAATAATCTGAGTTTCCATTATTTCTTTTAGAGGAAATTCACTTTGATATATGAGTGTTTTGATATACAAGCACGCTTACAAAATGCATTATGCTCATAATTAATAAGGTTTGACTGTACATTATTGCAAAATCTGTATTATTATTATTATTATTATTGTTATTATTATATTTTTGTGGTTACTTACTGCATTACTATTATTAATGTTTATTAAATAAATATTCGGCAGGAGTGGTCTTAATTTGTTCTTTAAATATTCTATTCAGAACCATTTCTGGTTTTCACATACCATCAACCAAGTGACATGATTAATCCATCACCAACAAATTAATTAATTAATTAATTAATTATTTAACTAAAGTTTTAAAGATTATACACATATTTCTCACTTTTTTAATACTTTAATATTTAATGAAGTTAATTTATGTCCTAAATTGGAAAATACTATATATTTTATGCATGCATACAATTTGTATTTAAACGATTGAATATAGTGTCTTTTCTTTTTTGTATTTATTAGGTCCAAACCCGAGCCCCTGTATTTCTCTGATCTCTTTCTATCGCTGCAGTGGGAGTGGATAGAGCTACTATTACAAGTATATTATTAATGGCAATACTAACTACTGAACAATTGTCACAAATACTTACACTTGAAGTGTTTTATTTTAAACATAAATAATAAACAGAATTAACATCTTCATAATGAGTTTATTCTTTATTTAATTAACTGTACATTATAATACAGTTTCCAGGTTCTGTCTTTGTCTATATCTAATAATTAAATAAAATATTAAGTATTAAAAAATGTTCATCACATAATAAAGTGCATTTTCCAGAAGGATTCTAAAGACCCTTCAATAATTTTTTTATTGCTGAATGTACGCATTTTTCCAGTAGATGGCGCAATCATTCCAGTCCAGTGTCATGTGAGCCGGACAAACCCAAAACAAATCACATGACGTGTATTGAGCACTAAGATATCAGCAGCTTTTCCAGTTGAAGTGTTTTGGATGTGCACAGAATTTACACCTAATGCCTATGTTTAACTCATGTATATGTATCACCGTCCACTTTATTAGGAACATCTGTAGTGCCTTTACACAGAAGGGCTGGACTGCTTTAACTCCGACACTGGAGACTCCTTCCATAAATAAAAATATTTTCTTTAAAAAAAAAATCACCCTAATGACTACAATTACTCCAACATCCACAGCTACATGTTTTTTAATCATTCTCCATTCAAGTTCATGTGAATAAACTGTTACTATGAAAACAATAATGAAAACCATATACACAATTTATCAACCCATATGTATGACATATGTATGACTCTTCATCCACGTGCCATATCTGAGTGTGCTCTCAACTGGGTGGAACAGTCAAGCATTGTGCGACGGGTTCTTCATGGAACTGTCAAAGGCACTTCAGGATGAACTTGTCTCCCGGGAGATTCCCTTATTACTCCAAGAGCTCATGGATCTTTGCATCATGGATCATGCATCTTTGCCTCCAGAGACCAGCCAGGAGATCCCAGCCCAAGATCACGTCTCCCTCACCAAGAACATACAAACAGGAGACACTTATGACCAAGTTCCTGTCCTGGGTAGAATACATCCACAACTCCCAGGCCTCGTCATCTACCGGTCTGTTTCCCTTCCAGTGCTGTTTAGGGTACCAAGCACCCTTGTTTCCTTCCCAGGAGGAAAGGTCAACGTTCCGTCGGCCCAAGCGTTCATCCGCTGTTGCAGAAAGACGCTATTAAGGATCAGCAGAAGCTCCATGAGACAAGCTGACCGCAGGTGCTCTCAGACCCCTAAGTAGAGAGTAAGGCAGAAAGTCACCCCCCGAGACATTCCCCTGAAGACCGCCTCTCGTAACTCTCTTCCCGTTACATTGGGTGTTTCACCATTACTAAGATTGTCAAAGATTGTCAACCCTTGTCCCGTTAAGCTCTTGCTCCCCTAAACTATGCGGCACCTCAGCCTCATGCCCATTAAGTGCCCCCAAAAGTTCAGACACTCTAATATTTCCTTGGATGCCTTTTGCTTTGATAAGGGCCATGGCATTTTTTTTATAAGCTTATGCAATGTCATAACATGTAATTCCATCCAGAGTCACATTAATTTATTTTCAAGATCGTGTATTGATTATGAGAGAGTCGGACCATTCATAAAGCCTTCTCTAGCACACCCTAAAGATTCTCAATGGGGTTAAGGTCTATACCCCATATCATAACACTGCCACCATAGGCTTGTACATTAGACACTAGGCATGCCGGGTGCTTCACTTCAACCAAATGTTTTCTTACCCTGATGCACCCTGATTTACTCTGAAATTAAAGCCTTTTTCCCCAATTAGGGGAGGACACTCTCTCATTGATATGTGTTCAGAAAGAACTTTGTCAAATTTGCTCCTTTCTATTTTCAGGTAAAACCCAGGAGCCTACATTACTGTAGGTTGGGTCTTATACAATGGAACCTTGGATTACGAGCATAATTAGAAAGCAAATTTTCCCATAAACCAAAGCAAATTTCCCCATAAGAAAGAATGTAAACTCACATTATTCATTCCACAGCCCAAAAAAATAAATACATAAAAATAATTAATACAATATATAAAGTAAAAATAAAACAAATTAACCTTCCGTTTGTGCTCACAGGCACTGTGTGTGCACACGTAATTTGACACCGTGCCCCTTCACACACTCTCTCTCTCTCTCTCGCCTTTATGCATGCAGGCGCCTTAAGTTCTAAAAATACATACTGTAATATATAGAGTATTATGTTCTAAACTAAATATTATTAAGTACAGCTAATAGTAAGAAAGTAGTTCTTAAGAGCCTCAGGTAAAACGTGTGGACAAAAAGAGTGTTTTTTGCAGCACTCTTGGGGAAACTCTTGCAGGTCTGTACAGTTGAATCGTTTATTGAGTAACTTGATGAATTACTTAATGACTCACCTGTCCTCTTTATTTATAACTTTAACTGTTACTGTTATTATGAATACCATAATATATATTTGAATGTATAGGTTTCAGTCATGAGCAGTGGTCGATTGTAAAAAATAAATAAATAAATAAATAAATAAATAAATAAGTCAAGGGGGATGGTGTGGTCAAGTATTTTTACTTTATTTAAAGAACAGCTTTATTAACAAAATATAAGCTTAATGAAATCAAAATGGAGCCAATAAAACAAAACACATGCACGTAAACATGTAATTGTCAAAAGTATCATTTGATCCTTTCCATGGCTTTTCCATGGCTGGGGTAGAATAAAAAATCTACAGAAACATTAGTAATGAAAAAATGTAATAGTGTAGTTTTGTATGACTACACACCAGTCTCTCACTCTCTGTCTCACACACACACAAATCCTCAAATTATTATTATGGTATTTAAAAATGGATTTTTCACCCTTTTGTACCCAAGCATATACCGTAGGTAAGCACAAAATCTAATGTAAAAACAAAACCCTTTTCTTTAACTAGAGAATAGAATTACACACATTGGGTAAAGAAGTCGTCTTTTATAATAATTATAGCTTTCATTCATTTCAAAACTCCTGTGTTAAACTGAATCCTTCGATTTCTCACGTCTCTGCTGAGAGGATTTGTGTGTATGTATCATACCCCCTCAAACCAGGAGAATATTATTCCTGCTCTCTCATGTGTAGAATCATGTCGTAACATACCCACCCCGTCTCTTTTGTAAGTATAATGTTTCACTAAGATGACGTTACCTGACGTACCTGAAGTTTCACTTTCCTTTCCGCATCCTCTTGTGCATTATCTCTGCTATAAGAATGCAATTGCTCAGTGAGCCGCTCACAACACAAGAGGAAGACAAAACATGGCAGGCAGCTTAGTCTGGAATGTGAATCGGGTCCGGGACATGTACGAGGGTGTTAATCGGTATCAATTGACTAAAGGACAAAGAAAAAGGCACAGAGACAATACTCTATACAATCATCCAGATGTTCTTTTTAGGATTTATCAACAGGGCAAACTCAGTGTTCTGCTCTTCAGGCCAAGTAATTCTGAAGCGTGGACGAAGGTGATTCGGAGCAGGATTTCATCAAATGTGTCTTTTCACCTGTCAGAGAGATGTCCGGAAAAGGTCATTTAGAGATCATATTCATGTCTGGTTCTGAACATGGACTTCAGCGTATGTGTGACAGTTTTGATCAGCTCTACAATGAGGTCATGGAAACCCTATGGGGTATAGAAGTACAGAAGAGCCGCCCGGCTGCGATTGAACAGCTCCATTTTTTTTTGGCCTGCTGTCTATCACTGAATTGGAGGATATTTAAGAATATATACAACAAAATCAGGTCAGTGGTGTAGGAATTACAGCACACTTTAAATTTGGCCCTTTTTATTAATCAGACAAATTAAAGTTCATTTAAAATGTGACATTTGAGTCTCGTGCCCTAAGTCTCGAAGGATAGGCTCCAGGCCCCCAGCGACCCTGAATACAGGATAAAGCGCTATAGATGATGAATGAGGGTAATGTGGGTGAGAGTACTAGGTGGACTAGAAGCCCCAAACTTCTAGCATTACTTCTTAGCAAACCAATTACAATACGTAGCCAAACGGATTCAGAAAGACTCTTACTATAACTAATGGATAAACTTAGAGCAAAATCCCCAACCCGGACTTTTGGACAGAAACCTGTATCTCACAGAGTAAAATGTTTAAAATAGGGTTTACGGATACAGACAACAATATTAACAATGCACCTTAGGTAGCACAGACATTTACTTCCGTGCCATTTGGGTTTGCCAACAAGGTCGCCTATTTTGGGAACTAGTGACAGATAAGCTCTCGCTAACTATCAAGAGGAAATGGTACTTCTAACCCAGATATCATTATACTTCGATCAATAGATTAAACTTTTTTAAAAAATACATCACATTAAGAAAAATAAAATCTACACATAAAAACTACACAACCACTTTCATTACTTTCTGGGACCCATTCCTAAATAATTTCACTTCGTCCCAGATACCTGCACAGCTCAGGCCATGCACACCTTAACAACTCATATTCATATTAGGTTTTTTCCATATGCTTTGCATTTCTCTGCCTTTCTTCCTTATTTCTCTTCCCCTTAACAAAATCTCCTTTCCTTCCTCATTAAATTTGGCCTGGGCATTTGCATTGTGGTCTGGTTGGTTGGTTGTGTGGAGGTGCGGGTGGGGTAGGGTGAAGGGTCCATGGGATGCAGGTGTGGGTATTTGGTGGCTGCTTGCTCAGCATTGTGATGTGGTAGGAATCTGGTATGGTCTCTATGGCCTAGGTCACTCCATGGTGCTGGTGCTGGTGATGGGTCAGTGTGGGTGTCTTGGGAGCTGCAGCCTGATATGGTCTTCTACAGTTGTGACCCAAACAGCTCATCATGGCTTATCATGCTAGTTATTAACAGACTAGCATCAGTACCCATTGTTGATGGGAAAATCGTTTGTAGAAACAGTTAAAATGTTAAATCTAATAATAATCTGCTGATCTTTAATGTAATGAGTGATATTCTTATTCTTATTCTTCTTATTATTATTATTATTTGAGGTTGAAGTCCATGTCCATGTCCGTGTGTCTCTCTGTACAGCAGAACTCTCTGTCTCACTTATTAATACACAGAAATCACATTCTGTAAGGTCGAGTATCTGACGCCTTGTTTACACTAAGTTGTACTTCTTTGGTGCTCAGACAAATACACTCGCTGTTCGGTAATCGGAGAGAGAATCACAGATGAGAAATGGAAAAAGTCGATCAGATAAAGATGAAGTTTTGTCTTAAAACCACTCCAGCNGGATGGATGGATGGATGGATGGATGGATAGATAGATAGATAGATAGATAGATAGATAGATAGATAGATAGATAGATAGATAGATAGATAGATAGATAGATAGATAGATAGATAGATAGATAGATAGATATCATAAAGGTAAAAACGATATATGCAGTGTTATCTTCATTTTAGATGTTGAAAGGGTTTTGAGGGTCCCATGCACATTAATAACATGAGGTCTTTATTTATTTATTTTTCAAGAAAATAGAAGATCTATGGCAAAAATTAAAACTTTAGCTAGCCCTGCCAGAGTTCCTGTATGCACCCTGCACAAAATACCAAAATATACACTGACATTACACAATACATGGCTGTCAGCATAATTAACTCAGCATAATCTTCTCTCTTTCTCTCTCTTACAGTTACAGTACATCTGTCTGCAGAAGATGAACCATGAAGACAACTTTAAACTTCATTTAATACAAACCTTTTTTCTATGATGGCTTATGGCTGCAATCACTAGAATAATTTTAGGACTGAAATTGTTGTCATATGATGTCATAGTTAGTCCTGCCGGAGTCCCTGCTTGCACTGTGCACTAAACATACATTCACCTTATACATCATGTGACTGTGACCAGACCTAACTGTTATCTCTCTTCTCTTCTGCTCTCCCTGTCTCTCCCTGGTGAGCTACTCATGCGACCCCTGAGCTGCCAATGATCCTGGTTCCCATGGAAGGTTTCATGTTTCCATGGTTTTCATCTCAGGGAGTTTTTCCTTGCCACCGACGCCGTCGCCCTCGGCTTGCTCATCAGAGACAAACTTATCATTTTGATCTATACTGTACACATTTCTTTCACTCCTAAACATTTCCATAGTTTTCTTTTCATTTCGTGAAGCTGCTTTGTGACAATGACTATTGTTAAATGTACTATATAAATAAAATGTAATTAAATCGAATCAGGGGTTGTCCCAGAGTCATCGGAGTTTCTTTTCAAGTTGTCTCAGAGCGTTGAGTAAGAAACTTTCTCTATGCCGGTTATTCCCTATCCCACGGAGCATTAGGGTACACCCTGGACAAAGTGCCAGTGCATCACAGGGCACACAATCACACACTCACTCAAACACTACAGGGAACTTAGAAACACTGATTAACCTTCTCCAGATGTCTTTGGAAATGCCACTTAGCCAGCTCCTTATGTTCATTCAAACCTGAGGCAGGAACTGAACTCTCAAACCCTGGAGGTGTGAGGCCTCAGTGCTAACCACTATGCCACCATGTCTGATTAGAATACATTGGCAATATCTAGTATTGATATGGTATAACAATGTATTGATGGTGTGAATGCCGACTGAAGCAGCAGAATGAGTTTTAAATTGTATGAGGCTATAGAGTATCTGCTCAAATTCAGCCAAAAGACTAAGAAACAAAATGCAGGACAATGACCCAAAGCACCATGTACTTCAAAAGCAACCAAAAACTTATTTATGGCAAAGAAGTCATTTTTTTCTTCAGTGTCCGAGCCAATAACCTGATGTGAATCCTACTGAACTACATTTTACTTTCAAAATTGAAGGCAAGATTCACCAACAATAAACAGAAGAATAAGCAGAAGCAAACGCCTGGATGGAACGGACGGAACAAATATGTGGCAGAACTTTTACTTTCTGAACCCGGGGTGTCCACCTCTGCACCAAAACAGCTAAAACACTGGAACTCTCATTTGAATTGCAAACTTCTGTTGCAAATTTCTGAAGATGATCTTCAGGAAGTGATGACACAGGCATGGATTGAGCGAGTCACACCAGATTGCTTTATATTCTGCGGACGCATTTTGACTCTGTGCCCAGGCACAATAGTTAGTTAGTTAGTTAGTTAATTTATTTATATAGCACATTTAAAACAATGGATAGTTGACCAAAATGCTTTACATGAAAAAATAAAAATAAATTATTTAAAAACAACAGAACCATCAAAAGACCAATAAAAAACACTACAAAACATGTTTAAAAGCCTCAGGAAACAAATACGTTTTTAGATTCGATTTAAAAATTTCAATAGTGTGAGCTGAGCGGACATGGAATGGGAGCTTGTTCCAAAGGGTGGGACCGGCCACAGAAAACGCACGGTCACCCCTCCTTCTTAGTCGACTTTTCGGAATTGTAAGCAGAAGCTGATCAGATGATCTAAGTGCTCTCTGAGGRCAGTATGAATTAATCAAATCACTCATATATTGAGGCGCTACCCCCTTAATCGCCTTAAAAACAAATAAAAGCATTTTAAATATAACTCTATATTCCACCGGCAACCAATGTAACGAAACTAAAATCGGAGTAATATGAGAAGATTTCCTTGATTTGGTCAAGAGTCGTGCTGCAGCATTTTGAACCAACTGCAGACGAGTTAGTGCCGAGTGACTGATCCCATAATATAGTGCGTTTCTGTAATCTATGTGTGAAGATATAAAAGCATGAACCAGAGCCTCAAAGTCCTTGAAAGAAAAACAGCCCCTCRCCTTAGCCAAAATCCTCAAATGATAAAAGGACGACTTCACCACAGCTGATATTTGCTTCTCAAATTTAAAATCTGAGTCAAAAATCACCCCAAGATTCTTCACATGCGATCTAATATAGGGTGACAGTGGTCCCAAGGCGGGGGTTAGAATTTCAACAGTCGACAGCGATCCAAATAATAATATCTCAGTCTTAGACTCATTTAAATGTAAAAAATTTGTGACCATCCATTTTTTTAAGTCACATAAGCAATCAAATAAGGATTGCATCGATTCCAGATTTCCTAATTTCCGGGGCAGATAAAGCTGCGTGTCATCCGCGTAACAATGATAAGAGACCCCATATTTTGTTATTATGTGGCTTATAACGAAAATAGAAGCAGCTAAGTACAGACCCTTGCGGAACACCATGCAAGAGAGGGGCTGGAACAGTCGATGATTCATTAAAAGAAACAGAGAAGGTTCTAGGATTCAAAAATTATGAGAACCATTTCAATACAGTACCCGAAATACGAACACACTGTTGAAGGCGCTCTAACAAGACTATGGTGTCGAAGGCGGCACTAAGATCTAACAATATCAACACCGCACAATCCCTCGAATCCACAAACATAAGCAAGTCATTTGAAATCAATGCAGATTCAGTACTATGTTTTTCATGAAAACCTGATTGAAATGGATCCAAAATATTATTTTCAATAAGAAATAGCTGAAGTTGATGATAAACAACCTTTTCAAGTAGCATAGAGAGGAATGGGAGCTTCGAAATTGGTCTATAATTCATTGTTTCTTTAACATCCAAATCTGTTTTTTTAAAGCGGTTGGACGATTGCATGTTTAAAAGCTGTAGGAACTTGACCAGACATAAGCGAAGTATTAATTATCTGTAAAACGGAAGAACCAATGCAGTTAAAAGCTTCCTTTATAAGACGGGAAGGCAATAGATCATGGGGATAAGAAGAGGGCTTTAATTCAAATATTAATTCCCATAAATACTGAAGAGTGATTGGGGAAAAATCGACAAATTTAGCAGTGGTCACTGGACTAACCACTACCAAAGCATCAACTGACCATGCCTGAGTCTAAATGTTGGTTATTTTTTCAACAAAATAATTAAGGAAAAGATCACTACTCAAATGCGATATATTACTGGAGACATTTTCGGGAGGGCTTATTAAAGTACTTAATGTATTAAATAAAACTCTCGGCTGATGGATGTAATTTAAAATTAAATCAGAAAATTATTTTTCTCTTGCGGATTTCACAGCATCTTGAAACTTAGCTAATGATTCTTTCAAAATTTGATAAGAAACTTGCAATCTATCCTTCATCCATTTTCTTTCAGCCCTCCTACATAGCTGTCTGAGACTTCTTGCCGAATCATCAAGCCACGGCTGAGATTTTGTTTTCGGTTGAATTCTTTTCAAAGGCGCTATAGAGTCTAAGATAGTACCGCAAGTATAGTGTAAATTACAAACTAGTCCATCTAAAGCAGAAAATTCAAATAAGTTTGCAGATGAAGAAGAAAATGAAAATTTATCAGCCGTGCAAAACGTGAAATAGGGCGACAAATATTATCTGCGTCCTGCACATGTAAATTAAACACAATGGTCATGTGATCAGAAATACCATCATTATATGTCTGAGTATTCTCAATATCAAGGCCATACGCTAAAACCAAGTCCAACATATGGCCGTGATCATGGGTCGGCCCAGAAACATATTGCTTCAAATTAAACGAGTCTATTAGTTTAATGAACTCAGCCACTAACGGCTTATCGGGGCAGCAAATATGTATGTTAAAGTCCCCAACAGTTAAAACTCTATCCCAATATAATACAGTCATAGTGAGAAACTCAGAGAACTCCTGTATAAAATTAGAATTCGGTTTAGGTGGCCGGTATACCACGCAGCAAAGAATAGGTTTCCCAATATTGATCTTGCAAGTCTGCAATTCAAAACTACTATAAGATGTCGCCGGTAACAACCAGCAGCTCCAACAGTGGCTAAGCCTCCTCCTCTCCCAGACAGCCCTGGAGAATTTAAACAGCTACAATCCTCAGGGGTCAGTTCCTTTAGAACACCTGCCTGATCAACATTCACCAATGTCTCACAAAGAAATAAAAAATCCAGTCCACGAGATTTGAAATAGTCATTTAAAATAATAGATTTGTTCGAAATAGACCTCGTAGCGCCATCCTCAAAACTTGAACGGGGGTTTGGAAAACGCACAATGATTGATTTAATGGTATCAGCACCTCCCGGGTCTCATGCTGCATGTCACATTGCTACCTCCATCTGGGTGCCGGGCCCGACTCCACAGGCCACACATGAACCATGTCATTCGGAAAGTGGGGGCTAGGTGGATAAGATCCGTGGCGGCTCCCATGCCACCGCGGACCAAGTCCCAATTAAAGCCTAGCTTTACTAGCCACCTTCGTCGTACCTGTAGGCCGGAACGGCAGCCTCGTCTCCTCTGCCTCTTTCGCTTCTTAGGGGGTAGAGGCACATAAATCACATCGTTGGGACTTGCCTGATCATAGTCTCCAGTATCTCCAGTATTTCCTGTATTTCCGAAATCCACCGGATTGAACGCATGCAAATTTTCGGCTCTTCATACCGTGTCGTATGTCCAAAAGTATCTGCCGGTCATAATTTAAAAACGTACATGCTGATTCAAAGATAAAAATAGCAGAACAAATTAAAAAATAGCACAACACCAGCCGCACCGTGGCGAAGCCAAACAAAGGCGCCATCTTGGTGACTAACATCAAAGATCTGAAAAGTTCAAGCTGTCGGTAATGATCAATAATGATCTGAAACACACCAGCAAGTCTACTGTACCTCTGAATGGCTCAAAAAAATGTGGAGAGGCCTAGTTAAAATTCATGCTCGATAAACCTCCAGTGTGGCTGATCTTCCGCTTTAAGTAGATGAGTGGGCCAAAATTCCTCTACGGTGATGTGAAAGACTCAATGCCAGTTATCAAACGCTTGATTGCAGGTGTTGCTGCCAAGGGTGGCACAACCAGTAAATATTTGAGGGACAATTACTTTTTCACATACAGCCAGGTGAGTTTGGAAAGTTATTCCCTATCCCATGAGGTATCCTATGGTATGATTTAAATGAAATCAGCATGTAAAAACTACGTTTTGTATTTACCTTAGTGTAATATTAAAATTTCAGGAAGAGGCAAATACTTTTTCGAAGAAAAAAAAAAACATAACAGGAATTAGACACTTAACCTGAATTAACCTGGAATTTCACCACCAAACAAAACAAATGCATGACAGATTCAGTGCTAGACAAAATACAAAATACAAAACTATACTAGAGCTTGAATAAAGATTCTAATCAATAGGCCTTATGTCTGCACCTGTGAATATAAAGCAATCTACAGTAAAGCAGTAAAGTAAAAGTCTGTTTAAATGTCCCTGCACACAACATAGATTCATGAGCACAGAGCGCCCTCCAGGGGTTATCAGTGACATCCACTGAGATCTTGGAGAATCTGCTGCAGGCCTTTACAGCTGAATCACTGAATCACTCACTTGTCTTTCTTTAAGCCACCATTGTTACTATTATCATGAACATCCTTAAAGTTACTTGGTTGTATTTTTCACATGTGGTTTCACTTACAAGAATATCATCCATGCTCTCTCATGTTTTGTTTCAGTTATAAAATAGACACATTTGTCTCATGTAGGAACAAAGCTTAAGAACATCTGACTTTTATAAGGTTGTTTCATAAGGTTTGGGGTTTTTTTTCTCCTTCCTCATCTTGACATTGAGCTGTTCAGAGCATAAGAGAAAGACGAAACATGGCAAATAATCAGGTCAGGAACATGAATCGGGTCCAGGACATGTACTGTACAAGGGAGTTAATCCGGCTGAAATGATTGAAAACTTAGGGAAAAAAGCACAGAGACAATACTCTACATAATCGTCCAGACATTCTGTAAACAATCGCTTAGTGATTATACACATGACTGGTTCTGGTTCCATTTGCACCGGCGGACGAAATGTTGAAATGTTGGACCGAGGGGACCTCTACCTCCTACTCTTGAGTCGGACATAGTGGTGGCTTGTAGCCTAGACAGCACTGGAATGGGGAGAGCCCCATGGAGGCAGACGGCAAGGAGTTGTGCGCATATTCGACCCACGGGAGGAACTTACTCTAGGTGGTAGCATCGTACGTGGTCATGCACCGGAGAGAGACTTCCGTTGCTTGATTCTTTCATTCCGTTAGGCCGTTGGATTGGGCGTGAAAGCTGGAAGACAGGCTAGGAGTGGCTCCGATGAGTTTGCAAAAAGCCTTCCAGAAGCGTGACGTGAATTGAGGGCCTCGATCTGAGACTATGTCCGTAGAAAGACCATGAAGACGAAAAACGTGGAGGATCAGTTGCTCCGCTGTCTCCTTGGCAGAGGAGTGTCTGGGAAGCGGAACCAGGTGGATGGACTTGGAAAAATGGTCAACAATGGTCATAATACATGTGTTTCCATCTGACGAAGGTAGACCAATTATGAAGTCTACTGAAATGTGAGACCAGGGGCAGTGCGGTATGGGTCAGGGTCTGAGGAGACCGGCCGGGGGACAGTTGTCATGTTTACAGCGGGTGCAGACATTGCAGGCTGCCACAAAGCTGGAAACATCCCTCCCCAACGTGGGCCACCAAAAGCGCTGCTGAATGATAAAGCGGCTTCGGGCTGAGCCTGGGTGGCAGGCCAGTTTGGATCCATGGCCCCACTCAAGGACCTGTGAGCGTAGACCGAGGGGAACAAAAAAGACGATCAGGGGGAACGTTGCTGGGGCCGGGCTCCTGGGTTGATGCCTGCTTAACTTTAGCTTCAATGTCCAATTCCACCACTGCTACTAGACAACGAGAGGGCAGGATTGTGTCGCATGGCATGGAGTCGTGGGGAAGAATAAACTGACGTGAGAGAGCACCCGGCTTGGTGTTCTTGGAGCCTGGCCGATAGGACAGCACAAAGTTGAACCTAGAAAAGAACAGGGACCAGCGGGCCTGTCGGGCATTAAGTCTTTTGGCACTGCGTAAGTATTCAAGTGATCAGTCCATACTAGAAATGGGAGCCCAGTGTTTCCATTCTTCTAGCGCTAACTTGATGGCTAGTAGTTCACGATTGCCCACATCGTAGTTCCTTTCGGCCGGGGACAGGCGATGGGAGAAAAATGAGCAAGGGTGCAGTTTGTTATCCTGTGACGACCTCTGGGACAAGACCCCTCCAACGCCGGAGTTGCACGCATCTACCTCCACCACAAACTGCCGAGATGGGTCGGAAGTGTGAACCTTCTCTTGAGGTCGGAAAAGGCTTTCTCCACCTCTGCGTCCCAATGGAAACACGTCTTGGAGGAAGTCAGAGAGGTTAGAGGAGCAGCGACGGAGCTGTACCCTCGAATGAACCTGCAGTAGAAATTGGCGAAGCCCAGAAATCGTTGGAGGTCTCGTCGTGAGGCTGGGGTTGGCCAGTTGGAAACCGCCTGAACTTTGGCCGGTTCCATCTCTAGCCACGAGACGGAGATGACAAAGTCTAGAAAGGTGGTCGACGTTGTATGGAATTCACATTATCTTTCTTTTTGACAAAGAAAAACCCTGCTCTAGTGGGTGAGGAGGAGAGACGGATGATACCAGCAGCGAGAGCCCCCGTGATGTACTCATTCATGGCTTCTTGCTCTTGGTGAGTCAGAGAGTAGAGACAACACTTTGGAGGAGCCGTGCCAGGAAGAAGGTCAATGGGACAATCATAAGGCCAATGAGGGGGAAGCAACGTGGCTCGAGTCTTGTTGAAGACCAGCTTGAGATCATGGTACTCGACGGGGACATTGGAGATGTTAGGGAGATCGTGAGGCTTGGCTGGAGTGGAAGGTAGAGGGAGCGCCGAGAGAAGACAAGACCCGGAACACGACGGGCTCCAGCCTGTGATAGTGAAATTAGTCCAGTCAATGTGTGGGCCATGAAGCGCCAACCGGGGAAGACCGAGAACTACAGCAGCATGGGATCTCTCAATAACCAGCAGGCAGATCTCCTCAGAGTGGTTTCCGGAAATTTGTAGGGTGAGAGGGCAGGTTCGCCACATGATGGCTGGCAGAGGGCTTTTGTGTAGGGCCTGAACTGCAGAGGTTCTACTGGAACACATGGGACCTCCAACGCTCTAGCTGTAGCGGCGCTGATCAGGTTACGGTCAGAACCGGAGTCGATGAATGCCTGGACCTGGTGAGCTTGGCTGGGGATGATTAACGTAGCAGGGAGGGTGGGGGGCATGGTCCTGTGAGTCTGCCTGAAGGAGCGCCCTCTAGTGCTCCCAGCCTGACTAGAGGGTGCCTCCTTTTAACGGAGCAGTTCTTAAGAAAATGTCCAGATGGATCCAAATGCAGGGGAGCAGAGATGATTTTGAGATCCGTGGGCTGGGTAACCTGAAGCTGCGTGCCATGGAGAGACGAGAAATGGAGCCGTAGTCGAGGAACGAAAGTGAAAGTTCGAAGCCGTGTGATCTGTCCGTGAGAGCGTTGCGCCGAAACGTGAAGCGAAGTCGTAGTCGAGGGACAAAAGCGAGAGTTCAAAGCCGTTAAATCCGTCAGCGAGAACGTCGAGCCAAAACGTGACACAGAGCCGAAGTCGAGGAGCGAAAGCGAGAGTCAATACCGTTAAATCCATGACGAGAGATGACAGCGTGGGGAAGAAACATGGCCGCGTGATGAGAAGCATGACAGCGTGGGAAAGGAAATGTTGGGAGGCAGACTCGGTCTTTGATCAGCGTGAAAGCGCTGAGAGCGTGACACAATTGCTATATTTATTGCTTATTATTACATATCACTTGATAAATCCCTCGATATATCATTTAATAGATCACTAAATGAATCACTTGTTTAAATACTGAATGTATCATTTGATGAATCATTTAACAAATAATTTAATAATTTACCTAACTAATGAATAAATAAATCACAGCATCAATTCAGCAATAATTAATTATTTCATGAACTCATTTGTTGAATCTTTTAATAAATAAATAAATTGACAGTGCCTTAATGACTCAATGAATCATTTAACAAATTACAAAAAAACAATCAATTGGTGAATCACTTAATGAATTTAATGAACAAAATAATAAATAAATCTTATATTAAGGTTATATTATCACCTTAAATAATATAACTAATCACTTGACGAATCAGCGTTTTCTTTCTCCTTTCATTGTTGCCATGAACATAAATATCATTATATTAATTGTTCCACAAAGAGAGAAAGTGTTTTTGTTTTCCACATGATCCTGCTTTCATTGTTCATGCTTTCAGATGTGTTTACAACTTAAATTGTAAAAATATATATAACCTACTAAAACATACTTTCATTCCAGTTTCATTTCAATGTGTGAGGGAAATTTGAAATACAGTCCTAACCACACCCCTCTGTGTAA
>QMIH01002859.1:0-10963 GCA_003987875.1 Clarias batrachus
TCTCTCCCTCTCTCTCTCTCTCTCTCTCTCTCTTTCTCCCTCTCTCTCTCCCTCTGTCTGTCTCTGTCTCTCTCTCTCTCTGTCTCTCTCTCTCCCTCTCTCTCTCTTCTGGGTTGTAAAAGTGCAGTTTTTTTTCACTGTCTATAACCAGCGTCTGATTTCAAACACCTATCACATCATTTGGCTCGTCTCAAAGTCTCGCAATTATGCACATTAGTCAGCAGGTGGCAAAACTGTCAGGAAATGCAAAACATCATGCAGAAATGTAGTGAAGTAAAAGTAAACATATTCGCAGTACTTTAGAGCGGAGTGAAAATTTTAACTCAAGTAAAGTACAGATATGTCAAATATGTACGGTGCCGACAGAAAGATTTCAGATTTCCACACTTTATGTTTCACACTCATTTTAAAATGCATTCAAGCCTGTTTTCCATCACTCTACACACTATACTCCCCAATGACAAAATACACGTCAAGTGCATGTCAGGGTGAAAATAAATCCACCAGGTCGAGAGAATTATCTGTAGACCTGCGATACTGGATTATGTCAAGACAAAGATCTGAGGGAGGATACAGAATGTCTTCTGCAGCACTGAAAGCACCCTAGAGCGTCATAGCCTCCTTCATCCTCCAATGGAAGAAATTTGGACCAACCAACAATCTTTCCAGATCTGATCTCACAGCCAAACTGAATGTAACTGAGAGTGAAGGGCCTTGGTCAGAGAGTTAACCAAGAAGTATAGAGGGAAAATGTATGTGGATAAAATAAAGAGTGCTCCGGGTCTCAGACTGTGATGAGGGGTTTACAGTTACAGTAAGCATGACTATGACCCAAGACATAACGGCAAGAAAACATAGAAGTCCTAGATAGATAGATAGATAGATAAGTCCTGGAGTCTGGCCCTGAACCCAATAGAGTCTCTCTCCCGAAAGAGAGACCCGAAAATGAGTGAGACACTGACCACGTTCAACTGGATTGATGAGAAAAATAAGGATTTGAATCTGCAAGCAAGCACATCAGCTTAACATTACAGTGGAACCTTGGATTACGAGCATAATTCGTTCCGGCAGCGGGCTCGTATTCCAAAAACACTCGTAAACCAAATAGACTTTTCCCATATGAAATAATGAAAACTCAAATTATTCGTCCTACAGCCCAAAACAATAAATACATAAAAATAATTAACACAATATATAAAGTAAAAATAAAACAAATTAACCAGCACTTAACATTTAAAAAAAAGTAAAAATAAATCCAGACAGTTAAGTGTTTCCATTTGTGCATGCAGGCGCCGTGTATTTGTATGTGTGTGTGTGTGTGTGTGGAATTAGCCCCTCGCCTCGTCTTAAACAGTAAAACTCCTTCTCCCTCCCACACCTCGCTTTTTAATCTCTCTAATGATACTCGCGTGAGCAGACTAACGGAATCACTGCTGTAAAGTAAAAAATAAAAAATAACAAATGAACCAGCACCTTACCTTTGAAAACAGAGCTGTTTTCTGTGTAAATAAAGCGCGTCTGCAGCCGGGGAGATCTGTGTGTGTATGTGTGTGTGTGTGTGTGTGTCTGTGTCAAATTACGCGTGCGCACACAGAAGAGAGAGGGAGATGTCGATTATAAGAGACGAGCACTAAGACGCAGCAGGGGACTCTTATTTTGACACAGGGCACGCAGCAGGGGAGACGATGACCCATAATTCCCGCAGCGCAAGAGAGAGAGAGAAATCATTGGCTCAGTTGTGATCACTTGCCGCTCGGTGTCAAAATAAGAGTTGCATGCGTGATACATGATACTCGGCGCTCGTAAACTAATACTTGCTCGGTTTCCGATTAAAAATGTATGAAAAATCGTTGCTCGGTTTGCGGAACACTCGTAAACCAGGTTACTCGCAATCCGAGGTTCCACTGTACTGGTATTTCCTGACATCCGACCTGAAGAGGAGGGAGCACAGGTTTACCTGATTCCTGAACCCACAATCCTCTCGCATACTGGTTTTGAGGGCAGAAGAATAGTTCTGCTTTATTCTCTAATCAAAGATGCCATGTGCTGTGACACGATGAGGAGGTGGAGCCTTGTGTAACTCACGGCGCCCTATGCAACATGCTTAGTGAGCACATACAGGTGGGCATTACAGTATTTATTTTAACATCTACAGTATCTAAGTGCCAGAGGTGGAAAGTAACGAATGACATTTACTCGCGTTACTGTAAACTACTTTATAAAGTAGTTTTTAAAATATGTAATTTTACATTTACTTAAGTACGCATGTTTTGTTTGAAGTATTGTACGTTGCTACATTTGAAATCATATTCACTACTGAGTAAAAAATAAACCCCCGCTGTTAAAAAAGTAACTCGGTAACTTTTACTCGGAGTATTTTTTTTTTTACTTTTACTTGAGTAGATTTTTTTTTTTTACTTTTACTTGAGTAGATTTTTATAACGGTAACTTTACTTGTACTTGAGTACAAAAGTTTATTACTCTTTCCACCTCTGCTAAGTGCGGATAAGACCTGAATTAATTTGCATGTAACTGACTTAACCTGCGTTCAGTAAGTGAGATGTTTCAGCATTCGGATCTTTACACTATGCATGTTTGGTCATCTTCAGCAACAGCGAGTGCTTCTCAGGTGAAATAATGTTCAAGCGTCAGGTGTGGAGGGCAGCAGGAGTCAGCGTCATCATCTCATCAGACCACAGGAATAATATGAAGTAAGAAGAGATTATTAGGCATGCTCTTTCCAAGGACTGCAAGAAATTTTTACCAGCACTGGGTCTTAATTATGCTAAAACCCTGTGGATGATCATCGGTAAGAAGGCCCGAGTTGGTTCCAGTCCTGAACAGTCCTAAAGCAGGCTGCGTTTCAAGACCCTGGAGTCACAAACTGATCTGACCAAAACCATTTGTGACCTGGTGGTCATGCACAGCTTGGAGCTGTAGAGATGTAAATAACATTTCCAATTTATATAAAGTGTACCATGACGTGTATCATGATGATTGTTCTAGGTTTAGCATCAGAACAGCTTGCAACTTTTTCAGTATTAAAAAACAAATATAGCAGTATTTACTGTTCGGGCTGGTCAGGGAGCACATTCACTGGGATTTCATTTTACACGTAAAGGAAACAAATGATTACGGTTTTACTTATACAATTCCTAAATTAATAATTTAATGTAAGAGTGTAATAATTCATAAACAAGCTCTTGCAGATATGTGTTGATTGATAGATAGAGCAATTTAAAGTGCTTTGATTACACTCTCAGTGGGGTGCATGTGTGTGTGTGTGTGTGTGTGTGTGTGTGTGTGTGTGTGTGTGTGTGTGTGTGTGAAGAATGAAGGTTTTCTAGAAAACACAAGTGTAAGGTGAGTGTAATTATTACCTGTAATATTTGGATATATATAAAAAAAAATTAATAAAAAATCAAACCGTTCCAGCCTCCTTGTTAAAGTGGCCTATTCTTCGTCTCTTGATTAATTCCCAAAGGAGGCTAATCACTAGAGAAACAGCTGGTGCTAGTTCGGGCTTCATCCTGGGGTGAATTAGCGAGCGTCAGTACAGAAACAAATGTCCCGAGTAAAGCACTCGAAACGTATAATGACTGTGATGGCTGTCACAAACATGCGGCTTGCCGAGGCTTGTTTTCAGTTAAAATGCTGCCTAATGAAGCGGCTGCGTCCTGATTGCAAAACACCAGCGGTATCAGTGTACAGTACATACAAAACCGCCAATCTGTACACGCCGTGACTTATTTAACTAGACATGTTTCCTTAGTGTTAGTTAGTCAGGCAGTCCGGTGGAACTCAAGTCTGCATGGGAGTGATTTTGAGCCGTAAAGGTGTGTGTGTGTGTGTGTGTGTGTGTGTGTGTGTGTGTGTGTGTGTGTGTGTGGTTAGTCGGTTTTGATCCTCCTGTCTGATGTTTGTCCTTATGGCCAGCAGGTTGTGTGATGTACAGTAAACACAACTTGAACCTGAACACACACCTACACACACTGGAGGCTCTGTGAGGCCCAGAGGGGTTTTTATTAACACAGTTGTGGGTTGTTGTGCTCCAGTGTGATCTTTAGAGATCTGCAAAAGAGCTGTGTGAGTTCTCTGTGGCTCCTTCCTATTAACTAGTGTCATTCTTTAACTTTTCCCCCTGGTTATTTACTTATCGCAGAGTTGAAGGTGGGATTTTTGTGATGATTCACTTTGTAGGTACAGTATCATCAGGATCATGGTCCTGCCAGGTCTTTCCTCAACAGTTGCAACCTGCAATCTCCTTGGCTGTTGGCACAAGGTTCATTCACTCACACACTCATCATCTATACCACTTTATCCTGTATGCAGGGTCACGGGGACCTACAGCCTATCGCAGGAGACTCTGTGCATGAGATACACCCTGGACAGGGTGCCAATACATCGTAAGGCACACCCTGAGGCGGGAATCGAACCCGGACCGTGGAGGTGCAAGGCGATGGAGATAACCTCTACACAACTGGCTAAAAGCTTTGATTCGATATTTGTACTTGATCCTCCTTTGTCATAATTGCTTTAAAAAAATTGATAAACATCAATGTTATTATCATCTCATTCTCAAAGTATTTCTCGAATTTGACAATTTAACGAAGAGACTAAATTCTAATGAATTGTATCTGAGTATTTTTAGGTATTATTGTCAGGTATTTTCAAACTTTCAACCTGGCAAATTTTTGTTCCTCTAGTACAAAAAAAGGGTCTTTTATTATCAAACATTTTTTACCTGCTTGCATTTTTTTTTATCCTTTTGTGAATAATAAAACAATAGCATAAGAAATAAGTCGATTTTGCCCTTTTGTTTTTCAGTCATATTTCAGTTCACTTCCAGGCCTTTTATTGCAGCATGGAGATTTTAAATATGAAACTGGCAAATTAGAGGATTGTTATTAAGGATGGTAAGACAAATTCAGACTATTAATTATTATTGTTAGCAATTATGGGATGGTTCCTCATGATGACACAAACTGCTGTCCAGGCCATTCTAAGCTGCTTCCGTGTCTAATAAACATGAAGATATATTTCTTCAAAATAAAACCAAACTATTATAGACAAAAGTCCTCATAATAGGAAACAAATTTCCTTAAATAAATTCATTTAAAAAAAAAAGATTCTGCCTAAATTTGCTTTAAAAGGGACGACATGGGGGCTTAGTGGTTAGCACTGTTACCACCGGGGTTCGGGTTCGAATCTGTTCATCGACACCCCCTCATGAACCCGATTCATTTGCTTGGAAAATGTAGTTTACTGCTGCATTCCTGCTACAGAACCTGCCAGAAACCATGTAGGACAGAGAGACGCATGTGCACTGTGGGTGATCAAAGTAATTATCTTTCTCCAGCCATGCAAGGCTGAACTGTTCCTTACCTCTGCTTCATATGCCTTTGTTTGTTTCTGGATCCCCATGGTGCTTATCCCTTCTTGCTGGTGGTGCTCTGGGCATGGTCGAACCCTGGTGAAAAGAAAGAAAGAAAGAAAGAAAGAAAGAAAAAGGGGGGAGAGTAAAGGAAGGTTAGTTCCTTTCCGGACAGAAGGAGTACAAACTCATAGGGATAAGACTTAGAGGCTGAGTGTAGAGGAGTGGGCAGATGAGTTTGTATTTTTACCCATAAAGGTCAGGCAGTTGTTGCTGTGGAGAAACAGAGGAAGACAGAGTGAGTGGGGCTTTCCCCCTGCTGTGAGTGTAAGAAAAATCAGTAGGTGAAACACACTCCCTGCTGGCTCTTCACACACACAGCAAGCCTGAAGGCACCTACAGTACATCGAACCAGATGGACCCAAAGACACGTCACATTTTCGTTGGAAATAACCAGAGGTGAAGAGCTACGCGTTCAAGTGCCAGAGCACACCGCGATGCCTGGGCAAGCTCATGGGGCAAGTCTGGCCTAGGCAAGACAAGACAATGCAAGACAAGACAAGACAAGACAAGACAAGACAAGTCTAGGCAAGGAGACGCGAGGAAAGGCGGGTCAAGGCCAAGAAACACAAGGAAAGTCGAGCCTAGGCAGGGCACGGCAGGTCCAGGCAAGACAAGACCAACGAAGTCAAGGCCTACAGGTGAACTCGACAGAAGCAGCAAGATGAGGAAATGCAGAGTTCATATGGAGGGCTAATCTGTGAGAACACAGTACAGGTGTGCAGTAGGACCGGACGTGGAGCAGAACAGAGACATATAAGAGACACGTAGACAGAAATCTGGCATTCTGGAAGGGAACTGTCCGGGAATTTCATGACGCAAAGAACCTTATGATAATAACAACAACAACAACAACAATAATAATAATAATAATGCATTTTATTTATATAGGCGCCTTTCTGGTCAACCCAAGAATAAATAAATAAAACAGTACAACAAGACAACACTGATAACAGAGATGACGTTGAGTAATCAGAGAAGTTTGAAAACAAAAAAAGGGTCAGTGTCATAATTTACGACATTTAAAAACAAATGATGATTCAGAAGGAGGTTTAAGACATTCATGACTTGAGATTTGAATGCAGTCTTACAGTACATCATGCAGATATAAATAGGGTTTGAGTTGAGTTTTGAATTTGTTACATGTTACAGATGTTTTCAGGGAGAGGAGGCGAGGAGCCGGACGGCTAAAGGCTCTAGCGCCCCCTGGTGGTCAGGGGTGTAACAAGGAGCCTCGATGAAGAAGAGCGGAGAGTTATGGGTGATTCGGGGGGAAATTATATACTGTACAAACACAGTAAAATATAAATCCATAAAATCTAAAAACAGATTAATTTCAGCTACAATAGGAAAAAAAATGTAAAAAAGATATTGGTAATTTTATTATATTCTTTTTATATCTTGAGCTGTTAAAAATATGAACTTAAAGATCAAGCTGCTGCTGCTGTTGAGACTTTTCTCTGCCTACGCGTCATCCTGTACATTTATCGTCTGTGGGTTTCAAAATAAAGTGAAAAGAACAAATAAAGGTTTGAAATGAGCTTTTAAAAAAAAAGATTTAACAGTAATTGTTCCCATAATCGCTGTCATGACTTTTTTTTTAATGATGAGACATCAACATCTTCTCAAAAGTAACTGTAATTATACTTACATTATTAAGAATCCACATTATCCGTGTTACTCGAGGTTGTCCCCGTGACCCAGTAACTAAAGTTAGACACAAAAGTGGGACAGACCTCAGTTTGTGATAAATGGGGCTCAGAGGGAAGGATGTGCACGAGGCTTTCTACACAAGCTATCTCACATAATCACAGCACAATTTCATTCTATGTTATTTGTATAGCGCCTTTAGCAACGCCCCTTGTCATAAAGCCACTGTGCAGAAATACATTGCCAGATATCAATTAAATTTTTTTTTTACAGTCCAGACTCAGGCACAAAAATGCCAAATTTGAAACAGAGTCAGAAAGTCAGACAGAAAACTAAACTCAGAGGATCATGCGAAACTAGAGGCGGGAGCAAACAGAGTGCTACAAATAAAATCACATTTCCAACATAAGCACATCACTTGTACAATTATATTTCTGATTGTATGAAGGATTAGCCCTTCACATGACGATACGTGGCCAATGTTCAGTTTTTTTTTTTTTGGATTTTCCCCCGATTTTCTCCCTAATTTAGTCATGTGTCCAATTCCTCCCCGTCACTAGGGGGCTCCCACATTAAGGCTACTACTACCACTCAGCCGGGAGGGCCGAAGACTATCATGTGTTTCCTCCGAACCACGTGGCGCCAGCCGACCGCATCTTTTCGAACTGCTCGCTCGCGCACCGTTGGGGGCGGAGTCACACACTCGGAGGACAGCGCTATCCGCTCCCTCCGTTGCGCGAGCTCACAGACGCCCCTGACTGGCTGTAGAGCCGTGATTAATGTGGGAGGAGCACTAAGTACCTCTCATCCCTCCCCTCTGAGAGAGCTCGGCCAATCAGCTCTCTCTAGACCTCCGGCTGCGAGAGGTTACAGCATCACCCGGGATTCGAACTAGCGATATCCGGATGACAGGGCGAGCGCTTTAACCACTGCGCCACTCGGAGGCCCCAATGTTCAGTTTATCGCAGCATCTGCGTACAGCTTCCTGTTGACCTTAAACATTCAAATGCTAAAATAGCACATAGTCCAGTTACTGGGATAGAAATCCTGCTCGAACATTGCACAAAGCAGACTTGTTAACTCTACCCCTTAGTTTTTCATCAGGACAGCGTAGAGACATCACATTCTTGTATTTTTCACCTACTTTGATAAACAAATGAAACACAGTGCAGCGAAAATGCTTATCATGCCACATGCAATCGTGTCTCAGCTTCACTGCCTTTGTGTTGCACTCAGACTATAAGTCTAATGAAAGTAACAAATCTAAAAGACCTTGTGTTGTAGAGCCATGGAAACTGCCGCTCGAAAATCATCAAGCTCACACCTAAAAACAGCTCTTCAATTTCTTATTAAATTGAGTTGCTTAAGTGAGTTCTGGCGTTCGGTGGGAAAAAAAGGAAATATGGTTTCAATTTGATTTGTTTTTTCAATATGAATGCACCGGACTATTTTAATTTAAAAAAAAAAAATGCATACTCTATACCAGTAGTGTTGGAAGGCAATGCCGTTTATGGTACAGTATACGTGCACCAACTTGTTCAAGCAGCTTGTATGACGCTAAAGGCTAATGATAAAACATTATAGAGCAACAGCTGGAACTACCTGGGTTGTGATTTATTTAAAGAGAGCTTTGAGAAGCACTGTCAGGCATCATCACTGACTTTACGTTGTATACAGTAGTGGACAGATTCTACTTACAGTGAGTTATTCTTTCGTTTTGGTCCACGTTTACGTACTGTGGATGTTCAGACGGAACAGATCACCTGATGGCCAAAACACAGTATTGGTGCTGATGTTCTTTATTTATTAATGCTATACATATAATTCTGAACATCTGTGGGCCAAAGAAGCTACTTATGAAGTTATTTCCACATGGAAGTGACCGATCTCGCTATCAGTTGCTAACTTCAGCTGTTTTGGAGAGATGATTTTATATGAGCCCCCAAAATGACCATTTTTCAGTGTTATACTTTCTCACTTTGAACAAAAATCCTTTAAAATGCACATTATTATTATTCTATTATTTTTTTTAGTACTGATACAAAAATTGGTGTAAGCTGAAATGAAAGCAAAATTAAGGATTTTTTCTCTGTAGTGTCCGTAACCACGTGAAATTCATGATCTTAACAAGTTTGCATTTTATAATAATACACATTTTCCAGGTATATGTCTTGTTTTGAATATAAAAAAAATTTCAGAAAGGAAAACATCAAAGGGTATGAAATGTGTCTGCATGTTTAGAAAAAAAAAACGAAGCATGGACCAGGAGATAGGAAGAATAAACTATTATGAAAAATGGTGTTCTATGATCCTATCTGAAAGTTCACTTTTTCACCTACAGTAGGCGAGACAGTTTTTAGCACCAATACCAGTCTTTTTGTATTATTTCCAGTAGAGGTTTACACTTCACACTGCATGCATCAGCCCTTACATTTCACCTGTTCAGAAAAAAACATCAGAAGTAATGGTAAAGAATGACTATGTGAAAAGAAGCGTATGGACATGGTCACATGCACCTCCACTGAGCTTTCTGACGTCAGGAAATGCAAGCTGCCCTCAGCTAAGTCTAACTCAGATGCTGTACTGTAGCTACTGTATCACAGGTTAAATCATAAGTCATAAGTGTGTAAGTGAATATATAAAATGTCTAAGGTTTGGTATATTGTACATGTGTGTGTGTGTGTCTGTATGTGTGTGTGTGTGTGTGTGTGTGCGTGCGTGCGGGAGCAATGAGTCGGCCTTATCGGTTTTAATGAATCAGTCGGGGAGCATGATGATAGAAAATGTCTGTCCTGTAAATCTGACCTGATGGTGAATAATCCTAATTTCTGAAAATCCTCAACAAACCAGAGTTCACAGTCCAAACAGGTCTGAGACACAATGGCGTCCGGGAATCCCCTCGCGATTTAAAGGCGCAGAGACAACACTGTTACATTTCATTGTGAGATTAATTTCCTTAGGTGTGGTTGCAGTTTTTGGCCACATGATGGCAGTGTGGGGAAAGGGGACAGAGATTTAGTCAAGTGGTTGGTGTGATTTATATTGTACAGCATATTTGTGTCAAAAGCATATACGACTCACTTTGTCAGACTTAAGAACAAATCGGACTTACGAACGTGTCCGGAAACAGAACTCATTCAATCATTCGTACGTCTGGAGCTACCTGTACTTTATGTATATTAAAGTACAAGTAGTCCTATGCTGTAAATATGCTGTACAATATACACCATACCAATCATACCTATATATTTCTAAATCTAAGGGACAATTTTGTTTATTATTCATATCATCTAATGATCAAGTGTGCATAGAAACACACACAAACCCCAAACACCAACTAATTCATCGAGATCAGTCCATTTAGGTCTGTGCTGCAGAACCCTGCTCTGTCCTGGGGTCTGTCCCTGCATGGGACAGAGAAAGCACAGGGAAACATTCGAGAGGATTTTAAAATAGATTTGATGTACTTTATGTCCATAAGAACAGTCAGAAGCAGCAGTGGGAAATGAACCGTTCTGATCTGAGTAACTCTAATTGCATCCTGCATGTGTTCATAATATTTTGTTGCAATTTTTATAGTTACTTAGAGACAGATACCTGGAGAAAGTACACAAGGGTAGGTGTGTTTATAAAAAGCCTTTAAAATCCCAGAGGCACACACACACACACACACACACACACACACACACACACACACACACACACACCTTTTAAAGAGTGTTTTTTTGTTCTTTGCAGAGCAGATCCTCAATCCCGTCTCAGTATAGTCCTTCATAAAATAATCAGCAAAATCAGGGCTCGATTTAAGGGGGGTTGGTGACAGTTGACATACCCACTGTTTAAAAAAAAAGACAAAAACCATCCCCTGTGTAAAACACC
>QMIH01002859.1:11451-13951 GCA_003987875.1 Clarias batrachus
TATATATATATATATATCATTTTCAAAAGCATTCTCTATTTGCCTTTGTGGAAAATGAAGGCACCACATCAGTGCATCTATCAAGATGTGCAGTAGGGGGGAAGTGATGGCTTCAGAAGAGTGTCAGTTAATATCGAACTCATCAAAACACCTCCCCAGACGTCCACCGGCTCGTTCAACTATAGCTCAATACTCACCCTGTGAATTACCTGATAAATGATTCAGTATACCAAATTTCAGATTACTCATTACTGGAGAATAGCTACTTTCACTGAACTCCACCCCTATGAGTGACCACAACCCAGCTGTGCAGGAACCTGTCCCGAATAAGCCTTTGAAAGCTGTAAGCCTATGCCAGTCATTCATGAGCTCCAGCTGTTTGAGTTGTTTGAGTTAACGTTCACTCCGCCCTGTGTTAAGGTGCACATCTGGTGGTTTGTGTGTGTTTGCTGAAAGCTCATCTAGTCAGTTGCAGTTCACTCCTGCACTCCTGTCTCCTCTGCCTCTGAATTTCTTTGTCGCTCGTTCCTTCCCACTGTTCGGCTGTTTCAGATGTCTGCAACGTGGATCTGGAACGGTAATGCTCATCATCACCCTGTCACATGGCTGCTAACTGCTAAAACTGGGATTGATTGGATTGTTAATTTGTTAACAATTGGGATTGATTGTTGATTGTTTTGGGAGGTTGATACGTGCGAGCGATTTGCCGCACAGAGCTTCATGGAGCACTTTCCAGCCGGGGTGAAAAATGGGTCGTCACTCAAGGCTTCATGTTTTCGCTATGTTTTTGAAAGTGTGTTAATTTTTTTTGAAAGTGTGCTTGTTGATAATATATAGTATTTTCTAAAAAAAAAAAAAAAAAGAAGATATTCCTGTCTGAGATCAAGTCTCAGAATCATCATATATACACATACAGTATGTGAGCAGACTGACAGATGTTTGAAGACCCTGAGAGGCCACGCTGGTGTGCTTACAGGTGGAGGTCTCGGGGTTGGAGGAAACCTGCTACTGGATACTCCATGGAGTAAGTTCGGAGAAATAATGCTGGAAAAGAGGTTTGAACGTGAATGACCTTGCAGAGACCACTGTGGTTATCTAATGTGAAAGCAGTACCTGAGATCTCTTACACAGAGATTACATCATAAGTACCACTGGCCTCATCAGGTTGGAGAATTTGTAGTGTGTTCACTGTAACCTGCAATCAGTGTAATGAGTACACTTAGCTCTAGAGCTCACACAGGAGCCCCTCGTGTGCAGTACTACCGGCCTCTATCAGTCATACAGAACGAAGAGTAAAAACACAATATACTGGTAACACTACAGCAAGCACAGCTATTTAAATGACATTGTATTTTAGTTCACATTGACTTAATTCCTAAAACCATTGATATTGGAGCCATTTTTCATGCTCCTTGACCGCAGAGACAATTCTGCCTTTTTGCTCTTGTTCTGTACTGGAGTTCTTTGAATGAATAAATTATAATAGTTTGTTCCTTGGCTGTAAAATACACCACCTTAATCCTCTCCAAATCGCATTTGAGCCAGTGTGAGTGTGACTCCATCCTCTGCCAAGTGAAAACCTGCAGGCCTCAATTTAATGAGTTATTAACCTGTGTATTGAAACCCCAGGGTTGTTGAGTCGCTTTGTGGTCCAGCCGTCTGATTTATGTTGTAGCTCATCTGCTGCAAGGCGTGCGTGACCTGTTCTGTATACTCTGTATACTGAATGCTTTTCTGCTTACCATGGCTGTAAAGAATGGCTATCTGAGTTCAAACCAGTCTGATCATTTGTCAGTACTGCCCCCTAGGGGCTGTGGCTGCTTCTGATCTACAGTATTTTATATAGCATATGGGACTTTGTGTTGTGGGGGACCTTTTAACTTGATGTGTGTGTTTTTTCTTTCTTGGATCACAGTTATCACACAGGTGTGATCTGTTAATTAGTTGCATTATTTAAGCTCACTGTTTACATTAGTTTATTGTCTTGCATCTGTTTACTGCTTATGCTCCTGTTTTGTTTCCAGTATTGGTCAACTGTTGCTTGTTTGTTATCTCAATAAATGTTTTCATCCTAAGAAGGTACACCGTACCTGTGATCATCCTTGATTGATCAGTGAATCAATTTTCATCTTATAAACAAGAAGAATGATTCTGTGGGCCTCTTAGATGGGTGAAGACTGGGGGTCTGGTATATTAGGATTTCAAGCGGCGCAGTCACCCCGGTGTGATGTGAACATTATCTGAAGCTGAGTGTGTGCATGCATGCCATGCGGTTGGCTGAGCAGATAATTGCATGAATGAGCAGATGTACAGGTGAATGCATGTGTGCGCTGGTGGATTTAGATATGGGTGACATGGGCAGGCGATCAGGGTGGTATCTTGCCGGGGGCGGCACAGTTCAGTATGATGATAACATATGTGTGATTGGTTTTATCACTCGTTTGCATGCTGAATTTTTCATGTCACTGTGTGGGTTAATTAACCTGCATGGCACCCTAGT
>QMIH01002859.1:18951-22440 GCA_003987875.1 Clarias batrachus
TTAGATTTTACAGCGTATGAGAACTCAGTAATTATCCAGACTTCTTTTCACTACAACCACATCCCAAGTCTAATTTGTAATTTCAGTTTTTGCATGCATTCAACAACAACCCCCCGAGTAAGCCGCCCTGCAGGTTAGTGCTGTTCTAGCGACTCATAACCAGCTTGTTATCCAACACAACCGGTTCATACCGCCGGCGTCTTGTACACGGTTAACCCCGTCACATGATCAGCGCGACCCAGACGCCCGGACGAGGCCTTCGTCTGTGGATTGTGGGCTAAAGGTCCAGCGCAGGCTTCTCTCCGACAATAAGCAGCGTTTAACATTTCCATTCATGGTTTGTTGCTGCATTGTTGTTCCCTAATTGCTTACTGCAGGTTCTGACAGGTTAATGTGTTCAACTGTGTCACAGCTGCAGATTTCACCGAGTGTTTAACTCCCTGATAATCACGGAGTGCGCTCCTGTTGTCTAATTGATCGCGTTCTATTGAACAGAGATTTAGTTAGCCTGTAACCCTGGAAATTGCTCTGCATTGATTGCTTCCTTTTACAGCACAGAGGTGTGTTTTGACGGACAGATCGGGTGACCTTATTCCTTTTACTTGAGCTTTTTGTGTGTGGTGGGATTTATTTATTAAACCTTATCGGATTATATTTGGGTTTGAAAAAAGAAAAAAAAAAAAAAACGAACTCTTGATTTTAACACACTAGACATACTTATTGTACATACTGTATGTAGTGCTGTGCAAAAGTCTTGACTCCCCCTCGCTTCCAGAGCTCCAGGTTTTTCGGGTGTTGTTTAATGAGGAACAGTTCTCCAGGCCTCCTGAAGGTCTCTCATGTTCTCTCCAGTCTCTGTACCCGAGCGCTTTCAGAGGAATGTGGTTGTGTTTAAGCCACACAGTGACCTCTGAACCATACAAGCATTCAAAAGCCTCGAACTTCAGTCCTGATCCAGTGAGAAACAGGTGCAGATGATGAGAGATGATGATGAGGAGGAGGTGATTAGTTCTACTGAGTGTTTGGAACAGACGAGAGGGGAAATGAGGTCGCTGCTGCTGAGGCTGTAACAGAAACAACCAGTTTTTAAACGGTGTGCTGCAGCCTGTCACAGTGAAACGTGTTCCTATTTAGTCGACATCACATCATTTGATGAAACCTGGTTATATACTGTGTGTTTGAGAGTGTAAGAACAGCAGCAGCAGGAGCCGGTCACACACCGGTCATTCATAGCACGACTCAGAAGTCACGTGTCTCAGATATCGAGCGCTAACTCACTCACACCAGTGCATCCTCAGTCATGTGACATTCTAAAATCAATACGTAAAAAAAAAAAAGCTTAAAAAGCCAAACAGCCCAGTTAAAGGCGTTTCCTGAATATTATCATGGTACGATTGTCATTTCAAAATTTCGGATTGAAGAGAGTGAATATTGAAGGTATTATTGTCCATATTTCCATTTCCCCAGTACAGAGTGAAGCACTGGTGCGGCACGGCGTCCGTGTCCATGTCTTGTTCTACATATGTAGACATGGATCGTGTCATAATGACGAGTCGGAGCGTTTTGAAGCGATGCTACGCGCGTGCTCTTCAGCGTTCGGGTCAGTCCTGATCGAATACGATGGAGGACAATCTTGCGCAGCTAATTAAAACTTCAGGACTTGTGTTCTCCTTTGATTCCTGTAAGGTTGACTGCTGTCCGAGCCTCTGCCGCCGGATCCATAAATAAAAAATGAGCAGTGTGATGGGTTTTCTTGTGCTCTCGGGGACTGGATTCGGGCCACCGCGTTTGATGGCTTTGTGTGTGTGTGTGTGTGTGTGTGTGTGTGTGTGTGTGTGGAAGGGAATCTCAGTCTCCAGGGTCCAGGGCTAGCGTCGCTCGTGTGTTCGATGAAGTCCAGTGTGACACTTTGTGTGCTGTTTTTAAGGTGATAATTATCGTTTCATTATACGGTTATGGAAAAGGACGTCGTATTCTTTGGCGATATGGCAGAAAGTGAAAGAGCGACGTCACCATGAGAACACTGAAGTTATTGTTGTTAATACTTAAGAACAGGCTGGAAATAGCATCACACAGAATTCTGCAAAAATGCGCATGTCTCTGCAGTGTGTGTGTGTGTATGTGTGTGTATGTGTGTGTATGTGTATGTGTATGTGTGTATGTGTATGTGTATGTGTGTATGTGTATGTGTATGTGTGTATGTGTATGTTTGTGTATGTGTGTGTATGTTTGTGTATGTGTATGTGTATGTGTGTATATGTTTGTGTATGTGTGTGTATGTGTGTGTATGTGTGTGTATGTGTGCGTGTGCGTGTGCGTGTGTGTGCACCAGAACAGAACCAACATAAAAAAAAAACTCAACAAAAACAAGACGTGTGTCGTGATATTAACACGGTGTTGAGAGTGTTTATAAAACACCAGGCCGTCCGCATCGTCTCTGTGCTGTGATACCGACTCAGAACTATTTAATCACTCACAGCCAGTCTCCTATAAAACACACGAAACACACAATCTCCCAGAAGTAAACAGTTTAAAAGCACATTGTATTATAATCCTTTCAGTGCTAATGGTCATGTGACTGACGCTTTCAGATTTCCACAGCCCGGCCCGAATAATCTATTCTAGATCGGATTCAAATAAACAAACACTCCGAGCCTTTGATTGGATAATTACTGCAGGGGGATTCGTATGTTTCGATAAAATGTACAGGTTGTGTTTTTGCCCGTAAATACGTCCTTTAAATTTCCCACCTGTTATGACATCATTAAAAATAAAGGGCAGGTCCATTGTTCACAGCTCCTCCTCCAGCGGGCCGCTGCTTTCAGACAGTATTCTGATTGGTTTGCACTTCCACACAGAGTGATGCGAGGCAGTAGCTCATTTACAGTTGAAGCTCCAGACCATAAAGCAGTGAGGCAGGAGTCGAACTGAAGGCCAGAGTGCATGTGATCCGTGAGCTGTGTCGGCTGGAACGAGCAGCTTCCAGTGTGGTTATACTGCAGTCCTACAGAACACCAGTATAAAAGCAGCTGTCGTTTTTTTCTCCTGTAGTTCGACCAGTGTGTGTGTGTAGATATTTTTTCTATATACTTGCATGGGTAAACAACACATTGCGTGTAACCCAGACGGAATGACCACCACCAACCACAGTGACGGGGGTTGTGTATGACGGTGACGGTGATCACGCAGTGTGAGGTCGGCCAGCACCCGGGAATCTCTTTCTTTCTCCTCGAGTTCCATCGAGTTTTCATTTGTCTGCACTCGCCGCCGAAGTGAATAATTTAATTGCTGTTATGAGTTCCAGAAGCAGATACGTTCGCAAAATGGATTGGAATTGATTGAAAAAGTCCAGGCCCTGTGGCAGAACTCAATCGAACCTTAATTATAATAGCCATCGCATCACTAACTCCTTAGCGCTTAATGACCTGTAGCAGCAGGTACTGTATTCGAGCCGATCCATACTCGTAACGTAACCGCTAAGTCCCGGTA
>QMIH01002859.1:34671-49765 GCA_003987875.1 Clarias batrachus
TCTCTCTCTCTGTCTCTCTCTCTCTCTGTCTGTCTCTCTCTGTCTCTCTCTCTGTCTCTCTCTCTCTGTCTCTCTCTCTCTCTCTGTCTCTCTCTCTCTCTCTCTCTCTCTCTCTCTCTCTGTCTCTCTCTCTCTGTCTCTCTCTCTCTCTCTGTCTCTCTCTCTGTCTCTCTGTCTCTCTCTGTCTCTGTCTGTCTCTGTCTCTCTCTGTCTCTCTCTCTCTCTCTCCCCCCCCCCTACACACATCTCTGGATCTCTTTGCTACTTTGGGTGAATTTTATATTTTATTTCTCAGCCCTCTGTCTGAAACAGGGAAAAGGAGGAGGTTGATTTTTAATTTTTTTTTCCCGAACTTATCAGTACCAAACATTGAATGTTCACACTGCGCCGCTCCTACAGGGAGTTTTGGATTTAGGCATCAAGGTTTATTATTACATTCTTATTAAGCAGATGGAGATCTTTCTGAGATCTTTTTTCTTCATGAAGTGACCTCATCATATATATGTTCACGCACCAGATCAAAGGGTACCAACTCTGGTCCAGGGGGGGGGGCGTGGGGGGGCGTGGGGGGGAACACTGCCCCCTGCTCTACCACACACGCCAATTAGGAAAATCAGCTGGTTAGTTAAATCAGGTGTGCTGACACGTATGGTGCCTCACAAAAGTATTCACACCCCTTGAACTTTTTCCCATTTTGTCATGTTACAACCACAAATGTAAATGTATGTTTTGGGGATTTTATGTGACAGACCAACACAAAGCGGCACAAAACTATGAAGTTAAAAGAAAATAAAGTTTTTTATTTATTTATTTATTTATTTTAATTAATCTGGAAAGTGTGCTGAAGGTTCACCTTCCTGCAGGACAACAACCGTAAACATTCAGCCAGAGCTACAGTGGAATGGTTTAGATCAAAGCATGTTCATGTGTTAGACCTAAATCAACCTTTCATCTGAGAGTCCGCGGTAAGGTTTGAACTTTGCTGGTGACAGACGCTCTCCATCCATCCGACTGAGACTGAGATGTTCTTCAAGGAAGAATGGGCAGAAGTCTCACTCTCCAGATGTGTGACGCTGGTAGAGACACACCCTTTCAGACAGACTTCATTTTCACTTTTTGCAGTGGCAGCTGGTGCTACAAAGTATTGCCCCATTGATATTGTACGCTATATGTTCAGAAGTTTGTGCACCCCTGACACTCGCACCCATTCAGTACGGGTATGTGAACGAATGATGAACATCTCATTCCAGATGTGCTCCTCTTTCCTGTTCTAATAACCTCCACTCTTCTGGGAAGGTTTTCAGATGTCGGAGAGTGTGTGTGTGATGATTGTGTGTGTGTGTGTTCGTTAGCGGGCTCGTTTGCTGGTGCTAGGACATGGAGGAGTCTCCAGTTCCAGTTTACTTTGATGCAACGTTCAGTCAAAGTAACCATCAAACTCCAGGACAGTGAACAGGACAGACGTGGAGGACCGGCTGCTGCATTTCATCACACAATTTTATAAAACTCTCACTATTCATGAAGAAACTGAAATAAAGAGGCGCAGGAAAGTGACATGACCTTAAAAACAAGAGGAAAACTTTGTTATTGAATAATTAATACAGATTTATGACTTGCTCTTTTTTGCTAAAGAAATGTTCACAGTATAAAGTGTTACTTTTGTAGATGAGAGCAAAACTGCATTTTTAAAAAAAATTTTTATTAGAGTCGAAAAAAACCAGATAGAAATGAGTCAGAGCAGCGTTACTCAGGACTGCGCGAGTTTGCTTTGGTTGCTGTTATTGTGCCAGAGACGAGCTGTCCAGGCTGTCCATGCCACCACAGGATCTTACAATGTGACTGAATTACTGTACAAGCGCGTCACGTCTGTCATGAAGATTTCGCGTGGTGGACGTGCTCTTTGATAGAACACGGCAGCTCTAGCAGTCATCTCTACCTCCTTTATGTTCCTTCCGTCTATATTCTCCAGCGTGCCGCCACAGCGCTACCGAAATAGCCGTACCAGCGCTTCAAGGCAAATTGGATTCGACGCGGTCGTGTTTCTGTTCATCAATGAGGATTTAACATCTCTTATTCTGGCACGTTATGAAGCTGATTTATATATCTTTTATGAATTATTCAATTTTATGTTTATTTTTATAATCTGCAGTGACAGAGCACGCTAGTGTGGTTTGTAATATCATGTCATATTGGCCTTGATTTTAATTAGTTGCAAGCGAAGGGTCCAAAATGCTTTTTCTCAGAGTGATTTTGAGAACCAGTCAATGATCACTATGATTACCGAGCAGCCCGGAGGGATGGCGAATCCGGTAATGAAATCTGTGGCTACTGTAGGTGAGACCGTGGCTGCTGAGGAGTGGAGTGGAACCGGGTACGGGAAATACATGAGGAGATTAAGGTGTGGATGCTGAAAGCGTGTTAGTCACCACTATTTTATCTCGCAGGTGCTTTATATTTATATATATATATATATATATATATATTTTGGATCCCTAGGTACCTCATAGCAGGAGAGAAATGTTCCCAGGTAATGAGTTTGCGTTCTCCCGAGCAGCACGCACACATGGGTCTAGCTGCAGGTCATGCTGTCGGCACCTCGCGGAGTGGGATTTGAGCTGGCTGTCTGTCCGTGTCCTACGTTAGTGATCTTGTGAAATCAGCGGAGACGTGAGATTCTGAACTGGTGGACAAAGTGAAGTGGAACGTGGTGCAAAATGCGGGTGGACAGGATGCTTCAGAAACTCTGGGTTGCTGATGTCGTCGTTTTGTTCAGCGGGGTTGAGGATCTCGGAGCATCAGAAGGCTGACTGAGCAGTGGTTGATCAGAGACTCTAGTGCCTGGCCTGACAGTCCTGTGAGCAGATCTGCCCTTGATCTGACCTTGACGGAAAGCTTGCCGTGAGTGCTGCATCTCCATGGGGAAGAGGTCTGTTCACCCGTGTGGACTGGCTGATTGTTTCTTAATCAGCACGAGTAAGTGAGCGTTGTAGTGTTAACAGCAAGTACGGGTTCTGGGTTCTTCAGGAGAGCTAATGGCATGGTGATGTAGTTGGGCCGCCGCAGTGGTTAAAACAACCCAGAGCCGGTATACTGTGTCAGAGATGCATGCAGCTGCCGGGGGACAGCTTCATGTCAAAGTCAGGTGGACGAGTCCAAAACACGAAGCAAAAATGTAGTTACAAACAGGTACAGAGTCCGTGACGAATGACCAAACAGTTCAGGACAACACATGGGGAAAGATAAACGGAGGATGATGTGTTGTAGTGAGTGAGTGAGTGCTGGGGTGTTGTAGTTCACGTCAGCCCTGTTAGTAATGTGTGTGTGTGTGTGTTATGAGTGTGTAGGAGTTCACAGGAGAAACCAAAGACCAGCAGTCCAGAAATACCCTGTGAACTGGTTTCACTGGGTCCTAAAGAACAGAAGGTAATGATTCCTATAGAGCAGGCGGACCGCGGGCCGGATCCGGACCGAGCGGCGGTTCTGTCTGGACCCTGGTGCTTCCTGATAACATGAGAATAATGCATGCACGAGTAATCTGTAGCGCTTTTTCCCTCCAGATGGGTGCGGCAATATGCGTCACTCGACAGAGCCAACCAGCGCGATCGGTTAGCGTACAGTATATAGACACAGCATGGCTTACTCCATGAAAAGGAAAGTATAATGTGAAAACTAAACCTTTAACGATGGATGAACAGATCATTGTACATGTCTATTCTTCCAGCCGGAAGTTTAAAACCAGTTTCTCTCCCAAAGAAACTGAGAGCGCGGTATGACGGAGCAACCAGATCCATTTAACACTCACTTACAAATAAAGATTCACTTGAGATTAATTAAAGATTGTTCGCATTCTGTACAGATACAAGGAAATATACGCGCCATCGAAGATCAAACTGTACACATGTTCCATATAGTTACTGAAAACTGACCATAAATATGATTGAAATGGTCATTTTAACTGGCTTATTTTTTACAGACTTCCGATGGCTTCATATAGACGGATCTGAATCCGAACACAAACATGGAGATCGGATTTTGACCGGATCTTCTTTTTAAATTTGAACTCCGTACCCCTGCCATGGCTGGTTTTGAAGTATGAAACCACAGCGTCCTGCAGCAGAGGCCGTACGGACGTGCCGCGGTGTTCGTGTTTCACATGTAGCCCCTCGGCCAAAACAGCAGCCTGTGATGGAACTTTATAAATCATCACTTTCAGAGTGCAGCTTGTGCAAAAGCTATTACAGCACCGCTGCGAGGCTTCACGGCCGCGCGCGCGAGTCCGTCAGGTTCAGTCACAACGGCGAGGAAAGGACGAGTGCAGGAGCTCCAGCTACAGGACGGGTTTAAAAAAAAACACACACACACACACAGGTGGAAATAAAGAAATAAACAATAATGTAAACAATGTGCAAATCACATCAACGTACACTTCTGTAGCCCTGAAGAATATTTACTCTTAGTTTTTAGAAAAATATAATAATCCCATAAAACATTTTTGAGTCCTACTCCACTGAGAACATTTATTTATTTATTTATTTATTATTGTTAAAGTATAATTATTCTTATTCCGACTATTTATGATCCGTTCATGTCAGTTTCAATGTTTGCTATTTAAACAAAATTAACAGCAGTTAGCCGCAGTAAGAGGACTCGCTAGTTTGTGTCACGCTGATTAGACGACATGCTAACATTAACGTACAGCTATGACTGTTGTCTCCTATAAAGCTCGGGTCTGGTATGGCGCTTTGATTAGAGACGCCGTCATCCTGTTCTGCATGTGTTTGGACTGTGGGAGGAGAGCGTCGCACCGCCAGCCCCGGAGGTGTGAGGCCACAGTGCCGAGTATCTGTCAGAGTTAATGAATATTTCATCAACTGTTAGGAAATGTGAAAATGGAAACTATTATGTAATGTAGCAGAAATCATCAGTCATGTCATTTCTTGGAATCAGGTTTTTATTGTCATTAAAATAATGATTCTCGTTCTGTTCTTTGAGGATGTTTTGCATTCGGGAATAACATGACCTGCTGTGGTGGCTGGCACGCGCACATGGCAGCGGGTGCGGCGGGTTGTGGAATGGGGGCCCTCCATGGATCGGACGTGCTTGTCTGGCGGATCCCATTTGGATTTGGATCTGGGTAGTTTGGGGGCGGGGTCTGTGGTGCTCTGGGTGTTCTAGTGCCTTTCTATCTCATTTATCAGCGTTTTCTTTCAGCGTTGACTTTTTTTTGGCAGTTTGCGCTGCACTGGTGTTTCTGTCTGGCGAGGTCGGAGTGGACGGGCTTGGCCGGGGGTCCCCGTGGGCATGGGTGGGCCTTGGATGTTCTGTCTGTCACCAGGTGACTGCTGACCAGAGTTGGGCGTAACGCGTGATGGGAAAAAAAGATGGAAACCTAATCACAGCGCCGAAACTGGCGGTGAATGAACTGTACTTACGGTCACCGCGCGAAACCGCGTAGGTGAGATGGGGGTATTAGTATAGTGAACAGATTATGGGCCAAACTTCACTGAGTGATGATGGTAGAATAATTATAAAGGTCTTGACTAAAACAACATGCATGAGGAAGCACAAAGGAGTTTTTTCATTTTCTGCAGTGGAAAACTTCTCGAACTAGTTACTTTTATCAGAAAGTCACACTGTAATGTAACGGATTACTTTTTAATTACAGTACTTTTGTAATGTAATTAGTTACTTTAACAATTAACGTCCCCCAACACTGGTGCTGACCAAGGTTACTGGTGGTGTTAATGTTATGGCTGATCTGTGTATATATTTAATTCCTGCATTACTGCACAGACTGTGGAAGCTTCATTTAGCTTTAATAAAACACTTACTAACACATAACTCATGTGCACTAATGAGGCTATGCTCTGAGCCAAAAGCGTTCAGTATTACCTGCTATTTAACCTTACATTCATTTCATACATTTAGACAATAAAGTTGTGATTCTAATGTTCAGTAATGTGACATTTTACTGCTTTTAGCTTCTTGTGAGGAGCGTGACCCGATTCCGTCATTGCAGTGTCCCATCTGTCATCAAGGTGACCGCTACGAAACATGTCAGTATTTGGCGCGACGACGCTTTGAGGATGCTTTAGTCTCAGGTACAATGTGTGAAGTTTTATATTGAACTTAGCTCCCAAGTTTTACTCAGCGTCCTGCAGAACCACACACTCAGGTCTTCTGAGGACTTTAACTTTAACACACTCGGAGGACAGCGCTATCGGCTCATTCCGCTTGCGCGAGCTCACTGACGCCCCTGATTGGCTGTAGAGCCGTGATTAATATGGAAACACTATGTACCTCTCATCCCTCCCCTCTGAGAGAGCTCGGCCAATCAGCTCTCTCTAGACCTCCGGCTGCGAGAGGTCACAACATCACCCGGGAATCGAACTGGCGATATCCGGATGATGGGGCGAGCACATTACCACTGCGCCACTCGGAGGCCCAGTATTTGAAACAAAACAATGTCAGTATTTGGCGCGACGACGCTTTGAGGATGCTTTAGTCTCAGGTACAATGTGTGAAGGTTTATATTGAAATTAGCTCCCAAGTTTTACTCAGCGTCCTGCAGAACCACACACTCAGGTCTTCTGAGGACTTTAACTGTCACACCTGCTCCTTTCTGGCCTGCAAAACCTGGCAGCTTCCATTTACAGTGGAACCTCGGATTGCGAGTAACGGGGTTTACGAGTGTTCCGCAAACCGAGCAAGGATTTTTAATAAATTTTTCTTTGGAAACCGAGCAAGTATTAGTTTGAGCAAGTATTAATTTGTTTTATTTATATTTTATAGATTGTATTAATTATTTTTTGGGGCTGTGGAACGAATAATCTGAGTTTTCGTTATTTCTTATGGGAAATGATGATTTGGTTTACGAGTGTTTTGGAATACGAGCACACTTCTAGAACGACGTATGCTCGTAATCCAAGGTTCCACTGTAGTTCTGTTCTTTGGTCTAATAAGTGGTCACTTTTTTATAATGTGCTGGTTTACTTTCTGGCATACAAATATTTTTCTGTAAATTTTTTCATGGTATAATGATGTTAATTAAAAAGCACTGACTCAAAACTATTAAAAACAACTCCTCTATAATAAAGGTTGTTTCCTAGAGAGCACGGGTGTGTGTGACTTTTGCACAGCACTGTAGATAATAGAAAAAAATTCAGATTCTGGTGGACTTTATAATATAATAATCCATACCATTAATTCTGTAAAGCTGCTTTGTGATAATGAATATGAAATAAAAATAAGATTGAACTGAATTGAACACCAGAACATTGAGCTCACTACACTAAACCGATCACAGCCCTAATTCTAATGTTTATCAGAGATATTCCAGCCCTCCATCCAGGCCGACCCCAGGTGACCTAACGTGTAAAAATATCATCAACATATCATCAGATGTGAAGAAAATAATTTCAGAGATGGACATAAAAAAGGACAAAATTCACTTGTGAACATTAAAGCGAACTGATCAATTAATGAAGATTAATGATTACTGTGTGTGTATGTGTGTGTGATTGCTGATAGCAAAAGTTGTGTCTGCTGCACAGCAGAATATCATGTTCTTCATTAGATTTATTGAACTCCTCAGTCTTTATTTCTGTCTTATTGCAGTGTGTGTGTGTATGTGTGTTTTCTGTAAATGTGTGTGTATGTGTACGTGTGTGTGTAATATATAGAATTTGTCAACTGCAGACAGACAGAACTGTTTTCCTGCAAGAGAAGCCAAACCCGCACAAGCTCGAGCTGTTATTTAACCCTTTAGTGCTGAGCAGTCAGTTCAGTCTCATATCTTATTAGCCGTGCAGGAGTTTGTGTGTGTTTATAATAAGTAGTACTGTACTGTACGTATAACCAATGAATTAAATCACTATTTGTTTTTTTTTGGGGGGGGGATTTTTCCCCGATGTTCTCCCTAATTTAGTCGTGTCCAATTCCTCCCTGTCACTAGGGGGCGCCCAAATTAAGGCTACTACTACCACTCAGTCTTCCGAACCACGTGACGCCAGCCAACAGCATCTTTTCGAACTGCTCGCTCGCGCACCGTTGGTGGCAGAGTAACACACTCGGAGGACTGCTCTATCGGCTCATTCCGCTTGCGCGAGCTCACAGACGCCCCTGATTGGCTGTAGAGCCGTGATTAATATGGAAACACTATGTACCTCTCGTCCCTCCCCTCTGAGAGAGCCCGGCCAATCAGCTCTCTCTAGACCTCCGGCTGCGAGAGGTCACAACATCACCCGGGAATCGAACTGGCGATATCCGGATGATGGGGCGAGCACATTACCACTGCGCCACTCGGAGGCCCAGTATTTGGTTTTTCCAAAATATTTCCAAAAAGTTCTAAAAGCATGTTTTTTTCTTTGTGACTGGGAAAATTGGGAATATTATGTGTTGATTGATGTCCAAAAAAAAAGAATGTTAATCAAAGCCATATTAAATCAAATGTACAACAAAGTGTGCAGATTGTTTCCAATCCCACTGTACCCGTGCATGTACCTGTCCGGTTCTGAAAAATGAGTCCAATGCAGAAGTGCCAAAATGTGCAGTTCCTCAAATGTCCAGTAGAAGCTGGCTCCAAAACTGAGTCGGTCCCTTTAGAGCCCCATGTTAAAAATATCCAAATGTACAACAGAAATAATCAAGTTTACAGTCTGGTACAGAAAAAACTGCTTTTGCCGCCATAGTTACATTTCTCATTTCTGATAACTGTACAGCGGTCAGGCTACATTGAATTATTATTTGAATAAACTACAATTACTGTTTATTGGATTATTGTAGTTTAACTTACCGCAAGAAATGTAGGAGTTGGCACAGGACGATGGCAGGGGTAGCTCAGGGCGTTACAGCACGGGGAAGGCCGGTGGTTCGAGCCATCAGCTCCACCAGGTCGCCATCGTTGGGCCCTTGAGTAAGGCCCTTCACCGTGTCTGCTCCAGGGGCGCTGTATCATGACTGACCCTGCGCTGGGAAAAGTGAAGAATAAAGAATTTCACAGTGCGTTGTAGTGTATGGATTCCAGTCCAAGCATTAGCATATGAATTAACATCAACCACCATAGCATTTGAGCTAAACTAAAGCTAAGATTGTGGGTGGTAACTGGATAAACTGGGGTTAACCAAATTAACTGGGTGTAACTGGATTAACTGGTGGTAGCTGGATTATGGATTAACTAGGATTTAGGGCGGAGTCAGCTCCTGCCAAGATGGCGCTGACCAGAACTGCTCTTCAGAACCGCTACGTGTGACGTCACAGAGGGTTTGTCCTGTTCTTCCACAGTCTGTGCTAAACGGCAGGAATGGAATGACCAGTGAATGCAGACGGAAAGCAGTTATGCACATGTAAATATTAAACACTACTGTGATAGAAAACATAAAAACATAACGTTTTTATAAAAGAATGTTAACCTTAACCTAAGTGTTAACCTTCATGGTGTTGAGGTTGTGTTGGAGGAATGTGTGATGGTCAAACGCTGCTGTGTGTACACCGCACGGCTTCAGTAATTACTCCTCTTGTTATGAATATGTTCATATTTGTAAGTTTTATTTTTAATGATCCGAATAACATTGTTGTGCTTATAATAGTAAGACGCGTCCATATGGTTGAGCCAGTACGCCTCCACGCTCGTGCCCACTGAGAGGAGAAATAACACCTGGCTTCAGGAGGGAGTGTGTGAGAGGCGAAAGACGCGCAACACTCTGAACCATAACACTGGCTCTTTTATAGAAGTGAACAGCTTTTCGTACAGCACACACTCCCCCTCACTGTAGAAATCATATTGTTAATCAGATCAGCAGTTACGTTTGGAGTAAACAACAGATTTAACGCGAGTGTGTCGAACCTGCCTCGGCTTTGAACCCGAGTGCGCGCGGCGTCTCAGCAGAAGCCTCCGGGATGACGTACACACCACAGTGATATCTGCTGACTGGAATGTACACCTACAAGGTCGTGTGTGTGATGTGTGATTAATGCAGCCCTGAGCGAGTCAAGAAGTTCTGCGCTCCTGCTGAGTCCGGGTCTTTGTCAGGAGCTTGATTAGATGAGGGTGAGATGCAAATTTGCCAACGTTGCAGTTTCCTTTAGTGAAGAATTAACAATGCTATAAAAGTATGAATAAGCCTTCAGTACCCCACCTGCTCTAATCTATTTACTGAAACTATCAGGTCTACAGGGTGTACTGTACTGTACGTCATGGCAGTTCCCTTCGCTGCCTTGAGGTGGCGCTACCTTCTGATTTGGAAAGCACAAACATGCTAGCAGCTCATTAGAAGTTCCCACACACTGATTTGTCTGACGTTGCTACGTGTCGCTTCTCCATCAGTGAAGCTAAGTGAAAACATGCGGGCTGATTTGGGGTATTTGTACCTAAACACACCGTTACTCTGACTTCCTGTTCAAGAAGGAAGTACGACAGCATGTGGAAGCAAGTCACAGCTAGGAAGCTGTGTAATGGAGTAAACGTCCCCCCATGTGAAGACTGGTAGATTGGTCCTCTCTCTACTGAACTGGATCAGTGTTTGGCGGGCTGCAGTCCGGACCCGGTCCGTGTGACGGTTCTATCTGGACCCCTGATGCTTTTTTGAAAAATTAATATGCCAGTAATCTAGCGACGACTTCTTTTTTTTTTTTTTTCTTTTTTTTCTTTTTCTTTTTTTGACCCCCTCACTCAACAGGACGAAGTGTGCGGAAGCAACAGAAACGAAAGTGAGACCCTGCATGGCTTCCTCCAAAAACCAGGAGAAAAAACTATAAAAACCGAACCTTCGAAGAAGAACGAACAGATCAATGGATGTTTATTCTTCAGTTTGTCTCATAAGTTCTGAAAGCGTCACGATAATAAAAAGCAGGATCGTGAAGCGCCACTACGAGTAGAAACACTTAGTGTTAGAGCAAACACATCCGCAGCCGCCCGAGGTGAAGAGTGTGTAAAACACCCGGACTGAGAGCCCGGAATGCCAGCGCAGGTTCCTCCTACACTTATTTACAACCCAGCCGCGCGCAAATGAAGATTCACTAGAGATTCAGATCAAACAGTTTAACGTAGTTACAGACAATAAATATTACTGAAATGCTATGAAAATTTTTTTTAATGTAAATATAGAAATCTGAATCCTAACACAAGCATGAAATTCAGACCTCGGCTTTTATTCAGTTCCTTGTGCCTGGTCTATGGGCTCCTGTTTACGTTCTCCTTGTGTGCATGTTGCTTATGTTCCACGTTATATCACATGACCAGGGTGAAGCAGTAACTGAAGATGAACTCGTGAACGGAAGGATGTGTAACACACTCGCACATCGCAGTGTGTAATGTAAAGGTGTTGGAGACGTTCTGTCTTGTCATTAGTGTGGTGTATTAAAACATCCGGCCCTCGGGGACTCGGCTTCTGCGTTAGAAAGGCTCAGGTCAAAGCCGTTAGACAGGATCTTTACTGCTGCTGTAAAAATGCCCATAAAATGGTCTTAATTTGGGGGAAATGATCATTCTTTTTCTTTTGCCATATAAAGAAGAAAACTGTCCTTTTTTTTTATCAGTGAAGCCATAAAAAAAGTCATTCTCGACACGTTTCCTGAAACCACAGCTCAATTTCCTCTCGCACTACAACAAAAACACAAATCTCAATCAATTGCAATCATGCGCTCAAACTACAAACTCGCGGTTTCCCTCAAAATGATTCACACGGGCCTCACACAAACGCGTCTTGTTAAGCATCGATTTCACACTGGACCGACTAAATTAAAAACACAACCATCAACTAGCAACATTCAGTGTTCACTCTTCAAGTGTACAGTCAGGTCCAAGAAGTTTGGCTTCTGTACACCACACCACTAACCATTCAGGAACTAAAGCCATTACATACACCATTACACACACACACACACACACGCACACACTTCAACTGTCTCATTTGTACTTGCACAGAGACCGAATGCGAAGATAATCTGTCTTTGTCACAGTCTTCATAAAGTCTCAGTTTGTTTCTGGGAGTCTGAAAACATGCGGTTTTATACAGTAAATATAAAGGCTGTTGCCATGACACCATTGTTTATTGTCTGGTGTGTCTCTGGGTTTTCTACAGGTTTGAAAGTCATTAATATCTACAACGGCGGCACGGTGGTGTAGTGGTTAGCACTGTCGCCTTGCACCACCAGGGTCCGGGTTCGATTCCCGTCTCTCTGTGCATGGAGTTTGCATGTTCTCCCCGTGCTTGGTGGGTTTCCTCCGGGTACTCCGGTTTCCTCCCACAGTCCAAAGACATGTAGGTTAGGCTAATTGGCGTTCCCAAATGGCCCGTAGTGTGTGTGTGTGTGCCCTGCGATGGATTGGCACCCTGTCCAGGGTGTACCCCGCCTTGTGCCCCAAGTCTCCTGGGATTGGCTCCGCCCCCCCGTGACCCAGAATACAGGATTAAGCGGTATAGATGATGAGTGAGTGAGTAAAATCCACAACCCGAAATCCAGAAAAGTTTGGAAGTTTTTTTAAAACTTAAATAAAATGTAAACTGAAAGACTTTCAAATGACATAAGCCAATAGTTTATTCACAATAGAACACAGAGAACATAAATGTTTAAACTGAGAAGTTTGACACTTTTCCGGCACAAAATGAGCTCATTTCAATTTAATGCCTGCTACAGATCTCAAAAAGTTGGGACAGGGACGTGTTTACCATGGTGTAGCGTCTCCTCTTCCTTATAAAACAGTTTGAATACGTCTGGGCATTGAGGTCATGAGAATTTTGGTTGTGGAATATGAATAAAAAAAAAAAAAATTCCATCTTTTCCAGAATTGGGTTTCTACTTAATGCACGTGATATGTGTTGAAATGCAGTGTAACGTGGTGCTGATTGAGATTATTTTATTTTCTGCCGATCTTTAGCGCCACACTTCACTCCGCTATTGAACCAACTGCTCAGAAACTCAAAAGCAGAATCAGAAGCCGTACTCTTACAAAATGCAGAAGACGGTCGCAGTTTGTGTTTTCAGCAGAAGGTTTGGTGTAGGTTTGGAATGTTGTCGATTTTTACAGAATTTAACAATCGTAAGTTTTTTTTTAAATGATCTGGAATTGAAAACTGAAATTAAATGATCAATAAACGATTGGTTAAATTGAATAATTGATTACACTGCTGTATAATAGAGCTTGTTTTCTCAATAAGCAACTCAAAGTGAATCTTTATCTGCAAAACTAAAATTCGTATTCAATCAGTGTACGCCTGCTGTTTAACAACGCTCGACCTCTCCAAAAAGAAATCACTCTGCACCCCGTCTCTGATCCTCATCGGGCCCGAGGACTTCATCCACATCACAGGGAATATTTCCCCCGGCCGAGCAGCAGGGAAAAAACGCCGGTTGAATGACAGATCCAGGCCCGGCAGGCGTCTGCAGCCACGTTCCCACAAGCCTCTTCGGCTGCCTGGAGGAAGGTGTGCTCATGGGGTTCACACGCAGTCACACGCTGTCCGGCACCGTGCTGCAGAGAAATCTTCTGTTGAATTGAGACAGGGGGGTGGGGGATGGTGACAGATAAAGGACTGGAAGCTGTGATTGAACCGGCTGGGGACTGAGCAGTGTGGTGGAATCGTACGCTGATCTAAATGAGAAGGTGACTAGGCTGGTCTGGCCCGGCTGCTTCTGGTGGACTGAGGCAATATCTTGAAATTCAATTCAGTTTATATCGTGCTTTTAACAATCGCAAAGCAGCATTCCAGAATCATAATAAAAAAAAAAAAGAGGTAAACGAGTTTGAAAAGAGAAAAGGGAAAATATGTATTAATCAACAGAGAAGACGGTGCGGAGGGAAACACTCCCTGAAACCTTGAGAGGAACTGGACTGAACAGGGAACTCGGGACTAAACAGCTGTGTGTCCATGAAAAAACACTTGAGTTTGTTAGGGAGAATAAAGACTGGACTCTGGAGCGATGGGAAAAGGTCATGTGACCTGATGAGTCCGGATCGAGCCTGTTCCAGAGCGGTGGGCGTGTCAGGGTAAGAAGGGAAGTCATCTGAGGTCTCGTTTATTCTGACAGCTAAATGCTAAGCTTAGCGCGTGGAGTTTGAGCAGGTGTGATGTGTGTGAGGCCAGTCTATAATTTGAGCTTGACATTTGGGGGCCGGTGGTTTTCAAGTGAATAAACGAGGTGTGATTATAAAAGCTGCGCATATGATGAGAATTTGCATGTAAATTGTTCATGTAATTTAGTATTCATCTTTGAGAGAAAATTATTCATAAGTTGTACTTTTCACCGTGGTGTGTATATTTCCAGTTGGAAAGATTTGAGAAAATACTAACCTCATTAATATTCAAATGAACGAGATATATTTATGTGGTCAGTTGCCTGCTGCTTCTTGACCTGCTACAGTACGTGGATGGAGATCAGATGCAGGAGCTGCAGCGAGTGAGGGACGTGTTACAGGAGGTATGTCTGCTAGCTGCCCCGAAGTCTAGCCCGAGCTGTCGGGTTCAGTTTGTTCAGACATGCGTGATAAGACGGCAGTGGAGACGTCACATGTCCACATGAGACAGTCAGGTGGTCTAACATTGCATGTGTGAGACGGGGCAGTGCTACAGCAGCACCACCGGAGGGATGTGAGCAGGTGCTCGGAGTTAAACACGACCATATGAATATTACACCACTACAGCACTACTGCAGAGTGAACCTGGGGGCAGGGATCAGGAGGAGGTGCAGGACCATCACCGTGTACTGAAGTTTAACACTAAGACTAAACTCTCCACACTGCTGCTGTCTGTTTCTCACCTGGAACGCTAAACTGTGCAGTACTGTTACAGAAGCCACACCCCTTTTATTCTAACTAACAGTTACAGAAGCCACACCCCTTTTATTCTAACTAACAGCCCTAGAAGCTACACCCCTTTTATTCTAACAGTTATAGAAGCCACACCGCTTTAACTTTAACAGAGTTACAGAAGACACACCCCTTTTTATTCCTTAGACTATGACAGAAGACACACCCCTTTTTATTCCTTAGACTATGACAGAAGACACACCCCTTTTTATTCCTTAGACTGTTACAGAAGACACACCCCTTTTTATTCCTTAGACTATTACAGAAGACACACCCCTTTTTATTCCT
>QMIH01002860.1:10111-23200 GCA_003987875.1 Clarias batrachus
GTAACATGGGCAGCACTCACGTATTTAATAATTCTTTTTATTTTTAGTTATCTTTATTAAAGTTTGAAATTCTGCATAACCCTCTAAGAAAAGCTCTTGCTTTCGTCAACCAATCGAAGGGGTTGTGATCAGTGTTTCTACTGTCGATGCATATCGCCTTTTAAATGAACGCGCAATAATCCTAGACAACTCAATCCAGCTATACTAATCATTAACAACAAGTGTGCTCGAAGAACCGAATTAGCCACATCGTAATTAGCACAATGATCTCATCTTAGATGTGTCAATTCATCTCATATGTTTCAAGCGACGTACGAAGAACGGACCCCTGGGGAGAAACACTGAACACACAAGACAAAAGGAAACACAAGAAACACACAGCACAGTATTAACTAAAAAGTACACTTACACATCACACTGAGAACAAGACCATTCAGAGCCCAATATAAATAACCCAATGTTAAAAAAATCAAAACAAAATCAAAACAAAAACTAAATAAAAACAAAAACCAAATAAAAACAAATGCCCACTGACAGTATTAAGGCTCGACCCAGTTTCCCAGAACAATCAGCTATTTATAACACTAATAATGAGCTACCTCAATTCAGGTGAGCACCAGCATCACCTGACCGAGGTGCCTTCTGGGAAACTAACAAAAAACTACAAAAAAAACCCAAACATGTGCACACAGTGCCTTTTAGGGGTGGTCCCTTACAACATGAAGAATCTAAGGGATGGACTATGGTATACCATGGAAAACCATGACTAGAGTAGAAGCAATAGGTGCTTATCTGGTGCTTATGTTTTCTGAATGACTGAGGGTCATGTTAAGCATTTGTCAATCATACACCCCTTAATGGTGAACCAGAAAGCTGTAGATGGTCTGATCATCAACATCTTTTGGAGACACCTAAAACAGCATATGAATAATGACTAATAAGAGTCTTAATACCAAACCAGTTCCTGTCAGATTAGTGAGTAAACTGGATTTAAACACATAGCTTGGATTGTACTGGATATAATTAACGAGCATTAGTACCCTTGTTGATGGCTAAAGAGTTTATAGAAATCGTTAAATGTTAAAACTATAATTAAAGCTGATCAGCTTATTTTATCAGAGATATTAACATTTCTATTTGAAGCCGCAATTCATGTCTGCCTGTCTGTACTCATTAACCTGTTACTCTTACACCTTTTTTACGCTAAGTTGAACTTCTTTCATTGTCGGGCAAATACACTCCATACTTAGTAAACGGAGAGTGAATCAAAGAGAATAAATTGAAGAAGTAGGTTAGATAAAGATTAAGTTTTGTCTTAATATGATTCCAGTGGGCAGCAAGGCAGTGTAGTCGCCTTGGCGTTTGCATGGCGTTTACATGTTCTCCCCATGCTTGGTGGGTTTCCTCTGGGTACTCCAGTTTCCTCCCCCACTCCAAAGATTAGGCTAATTGATGTTCCCAAATTGCCTGCAGTGTGTGCTCTGTGATTGGTTGGCACTTTGTCCAGGGCTGTACACTTCCGCATGCCCTAAGTCTCATGGGATAGGCTCCAGGCCTCCCATGACCCTTAATACAGGATAAAGCAGACTAGACGATGAGAATGAGTGAGATGATGATTCCAGAGCATTAAGATACCACTTCAGCACTGTTGTATTATTATTATATTAAATATTTAATAATCCTGGTAAAAATATTCTGTTTAGCTTTCCTAATTAATATCTGTTGGTGAAGATGCAATATGCTGCCAGAACATTCGGTTTATGATCTGACACATACAGTAACCATAGCTGCAAACTTTTCAGAAAAGCTTGGAGTAAGATTTTACTAAGGACCAAATATATAAATATAAGCCTATACGGTATGTAAATATAGAAATGTATCCACATGGACATAACATGTGTATAACGGCTACACTTACACTTAAATAAACTTTATCTGTGACAGTTACACTGCTACCAAAATTACAAGGATTTATGGAAGTAGAATTTTACTTCACTCCTTAAACCTGTAATTTTCCTTTAACTGTTACTTCCACCTTGTAACATCCAGTATTACTTACTTTTATTTTARGTTTACTCAAATAATACTAATTTAGATGTTAAAACTAATTAGTCTAATCCCATTTTTCGTTTCCTCATAGTTTAGGAGTTGTTCTCGACTATTACTACCAATTTTTGGATCGGACGCTCCAAAAAGGATAGGCACAAGCCCATCATCTACATTTGTCTCGACTCTACCCAGCCTCCATTCATCTCTGGGAGCATTGTCCTCTTTGACAATTACTACATCTCCAACATGAAAATGTTTTCTAGGCGTGTGCCACTGTTGTCTGAGGCTTATATTGGCCAGGTATTCTTTGCGCCAAATTTGCCAGGGGGAGGGAGAGCCAGTGAGGACTTCATTGTGAACAGATGATTAGGCGTCAAAGGTTCAGCACTTTTTGGGACATTTATTGTATTAGTGGTAAGCGAACGACTATGAACAATTGACATTGCTTCATAGAAAAATGTTCTTAATGACGCATCATCCAATCTTTCTTTGGATTTTCATCACACTTTTAATTGTCCTTATTTGGCGCTTCCATACACATCCCATGTGGCTCGCTTCAGGCACATTCATTAAGAAGTTACATTGTTTACTTACCAGATAGGTAGATATCCTCTCTTGGTCTAAATCCTTTAAACCTTTCTGCAAATCATTTTTTGCCCCCACAAAATTTGTGCCCTGGTTGGATCTGATCTGTCGCACAGCTCCTCTGATTGCAATGAAACAAGATCTTCTAACATTTCTAAATGTACAGCCCTGGAGCTTAAACATGTAACAACAGCCCATACCTTTTGAATTCCTTCCGACCTTGTTTTGTGTAGAAGGGGCCAAAACAATCAAGACCAGAGTATGAGAATGAGGGGTGGCTCTACTCTGTCAGCTGGAAGGTCAGCCATACGTTATTCAATGTTTGGCCTCAACCTTGATGCTGAGTTTTCTTGTGACAGTGGTCAAGTATTAGTCGTGTGACAATACCTTTCTTAGGAARAATTACTGGATGTTTCAACTGGAATGTCATGTTAGATTTTCTTAACCGACCTCCAACCCTGAGTAGTTCATCCTTAAGGATAGGATCAAGTTGATATATCTTGGGGAGCTATAGCAGGATTTTGATTGAGCCATTTCAACTCTTCTTCAAAGGCTTCTTGTTGTGCTGCCTTGATGAGCACAAGAGCTGCCTTTTCTCTCTCCTCAACACTAATGAACCTTGAACTGGTTTTATTTGCTAAGCTTTTGATTCGAGCAATGGTGTTGAGTGCTGTACTCCAGTCTGAGAATCTGGAAAGTCTCTCAAGAAAGCTGTCTCTTACACCGGCATCTGTTTTTAGAACCTTTACCTCAGGGTCCCCCACAAGAAGTTTTGGGATATTTTCATTCGTAAGAATTTCACGCTCCCATAAGAATTTAGGACCTTTCAGCCAACTTGAGTCCATTAGGTCTGCCACCTTGAGACCCCTAGATGCACAATCTGCTGGATTCTGATTTGTTTCTATATAGAACCATTGCTTTGGATCTGTGGTGTCTCTAATTTTCTGGACACGGTTAGCTATGAAGACATGAAAACATCGGGCTTCATTCTTGATATATACTAAAACTATCCATCCAAAAGGACTCCTGATTTATTTTCAAATCCAGTTCTTCCCTAAGAACATGACTTACTGCAGCAGATACTGTAACTATAGTTAACTCAAGGTGAGGTATACTAAAAATTCTTGTAGGAGCTACTCTGGCCTTCCCCATAACCAGTGTGCAATGACCTTGCTCATCAGACCCAACCCTGATGTACTGTATGAGCACTGCCCAGAACCTTCAACCTGAAAAATGATGCAGCTCGATTTTCTGGATTTTAGCCATATTTTCATTAATAAAGCATCTTGGTATTTGAACATTTTGGATATTGTCCAAGTCATGGAGCCATGTATCCCATTTTGGCTTCAAATCAATGGGAACAGAGTCATCCCATCCTACTCCTCGTTTGCACATCTCTTGGAGCACTCTTTTCCCAATCAAAACGTAAGGAGCAAGAAAACCTAATGGGTCGTACACACTTGCAACTGCTGAAAGAATCCCTCTACGGGTAGAAAGTCTTTCAGAATTGTCAACCTTGAATGAAAACATGTCACTTTCTATGTTCCATTGTATTCCCAATACACTATGCACTGGCAGATCATTGTAGTTTAGATCTACATCTTTCATTCCACCGGTGCATTCACTCTCTGAAATTTAACTCAAGACTTTCCTACTGTTAGACACAAACTTGTGTAAACGTAGTTTCCTTTTGGATAAGACTTCTTGTGCATCTTTAACCAACTTATTTGCCTTCTCAATGGAATCAACATTAACAAGACCATCATCCACGTAGAAATGTTTGCGAATGAAGCTTGCTGCCACAGGATAGTCCTTCTTATATTTTCTGGCAAAATATTTCATACCGTAATTTGCACAACCTGGAGAAGATGCTGCTCCAAATATATGCACCCTCATACGGTATTCTTTGGGTTCCTTTGCAGTGTTTCCGTTTTCCCACCATAAGAATCTTAAGAAGTCACGATCATCTGGGCTGATATGAAAGCGGTGGAACATATTCTCCACATTGCAGGAAATAGTCATTTGATGCTCTCGAAATCTGCACAATACACCAGTCAAAGCATTTGTCAGATCTGGTCCTGTAAGAAAGTGGTTATTTAGAGACGTGGTTTCAAATTTGGCTGAGCAGTCAAATACTACTCTTATATTCTCTGGTTTCCTAGGATGGTACACACCACGGTGTGGAATATACCATGTACTCCCTTCCTTTGGTGTGACTTTTGCTTCTTCAGCATCACCATCTCTGAAAACCTTATCCATAAATCTAACATAGTCCTCTCTGTACTTGGGATTTTTCTCCAACTTTCTTTTCAAGTGCTTCAACCGAAAAATGGCTAGTTGCTTATTGTTTGGTAACAGAGGATGTACCCTAAAAGGTAGGGACATTTCCACATGACCTTCTTTATTGTGATAAGTTTTTTCATCCAGTTGCTGAAGAAACTGACTGTTCTTTTGTGATATTGCCTTCACCTTACAGTCTGTATCTCAAAAATCTGCTTCCAGTACCTTGATTACAGAGGCAGGTGTGATAGCTGGAAGTTCCTTCAAGGAAAGGCGATGACAAAAACTGCTGCATTTGTAGAGGACGTATTGGGTGCTATGGATCCCACTACACTCCAGCCTAAATTTGTTTTGACAGTGTATGGTTCGTGATCCTTCGCTGATATCACCCAAGTTGGCTTTAAGGCCATAGGACAATCATAGCCAAGTAGATGCCCTACAGGACAATCCAACAAATTTGGTATCTCATTTGCAATACTGAGCAGGTGATTCCATCTCTGTGCCTTTTTGCAAGTAGGAATGGTCATTCGTTCCAAGGAAATATATTCTCGAGTGTATGTTGGTGGCAACTCAATGTACTCTTGCAGACTATAACCTCTCACTCTTAAACCAACTGCTTTCTCTATTGAAGCTCTATCTGTCATTGTGGACAATTTGAATTTTACAGGTTTTGTATTTACATTCAATTTGTCACAGATTTCCTGACTAATAAATGTATTACTGCTTTGTGTATCTAAATAATGCGTAGGCTAAGATTTCTGGGTTGTCCTTCATCGCACAAGAAAGCCATACTGGAATGATCATAGATGTGTGCTTACCACCATTTGCCTCTACACTGCATAAGCTAGTAGAATCCCCCAGTTCCAGTAAATCTGCTGGTTTTCCATCTTGAGAATGCTCTCCCTGAAGTGGAGAGGGGTGACTCTGTCTGGAGATATTACAAGTAGCTCGTTTCCTACAGTTTTTAGAGATATGACCGATTCGGAGACACCCAAAACACATCTTGTTAATGATGAACATTTTCTTTTCTTCAAGAGGCATTGCTGCAAACCTTTCACATTTGTATATAAAATGATTTTGCTAACAACAGACACATTGTATTTGTCTCTTATTCTGAGTAGCAGAAGGGCTGGGTTTGAAACCTTTTTCCATTGCATTCAAGCTCTTTGCAATAGATTTAACATTTTGCATGAAAGCGCTTGCTCTGATACGTTTATGTTCCTTCCCAGATTTTTCACCTGCATGTGTTAAAGCATGAAGAGAGGAGACTGGATTACATACGATATGTGCATCCTCTGCTACAAAGTCTGAAAATGTAGCAAAACTCGCATATATCTTCTCTTTATCTAATACTTTAGGGACGTACCTATTCCAGTGGGTTGTTACCCAGTCAGGAAGTTTCTGCAGCAATTTCTGGTTTTCTTCTTGTCTGAAACTCCTAGACCTTGTACATGAGGCATCACACTTTTGCAGGAGATGAGGAAATCACCAAACTCCCTTAACTTCAGAGGCTCTCTAGGTCAAATTTTTGCTACTCGGCTTTGCTCTGAATGCTCTCTGGATTACAAAAGGATGTCGATAGTGCTTGTTCAGAGCATCCCAAGCTTGCATATATGCCTCCTCATCACTCCTAAAAACGGTTCCATCTAGCACACTACGTGCATCTCCACTTATGTATCTTTTCAGATAGAACAACCTATGTGCTGAAGTAGTACAGTTTGTTTCAATTAATGCCTTAAAGCAGGTACACCATTCAGTGAACTTGAGAGGGTCCCCTGTAAACGTGAATGGCTCAGGAGCTGGAAACTTCACCAGCAAAGCTTCTTCTACTTTTGCTTCTAGCTCATGTTCAGAGCTTTTTTAAGCTAAAGTTTCTTGGGAAACCTTGCCACATTGAGAGTTATTGTGTTGTAGTGGATGCTGACATGGATTCAAAGTGCCCTTTTCTTTTGTATCTCCTTTTTCAGCATTCAATTTTGATTCCTCTTCTGCATACACAATGTATTCATTTAGGCATTTGGCAGACGCTCTTATCCAGAGCGACTTACAAAAAGTGCTTTAAAGGTTACATCACTGGATAGATAGAAGGAAAAAGGCGGAACCATCGTAACACACTAAAAAACGACAGTGACACCTATTGGCAAATTACTGTACTACAACACTCCCACTTAATTTCCAATAGCATTAAGTCTTGTTACAATAAATTACATTACTGTAAAACAAAACTAAATAGAACTAACGCAAGATCTCTTCCATTGTTATTTTACCATGTTAACTGTTCAACTGTTCATTATGACACACATTATTTAACACTAAACACAGTCCAGTCTGTTTAATATTTGACTAAACACTAAATTAAATTAAACATCTTCTAAGATGTTCAAACTTCTGTTTTAGCAATGGTTTGGTCAATATATATGCCTTCATTTCAACTGTAGAAGAGTATTGCAGTTCTACGTGTATTTGTCCATTCAGTACACATTCACGAATGTAATGGTAGCGAATGTCAATGTGCTTGGTTCGTGAATGATCAACTGGATTCTTTGCCATTGCAATTGCTCCTTGATTGTCCTCCTGAATCACCAAAGGTGTAACATCCACTCCAAGATCATGTAGCAGTCCCCTAAGCCAGGGTACTCTCCTGAGCTGCTTGACTTAGTGCAACATACTCAGCCTCTGCTGTTGATAAAGCAACAGTTGACTGCTTCTTGCTGAGCCAGCTCGCAGCTCCTTCACTAAAAACACATTACCTGTTGTCTAACGATGATGATCCAGATCTCCAGCCCAATCAGCATCTGAAAAACCGACCAAGGTTCCAGAGTCTGACTGCTCATACTTGAGTGCAAGTTTCAGCATACACTTCAGGTACCTCAGAATCCTCTTCACTGCCGTCAGATGTGCAGCATTTGGGTTTGCATTGAACTTTGATACCACACTCACTGCTTGTGTTATGTCAGGTCGTGTGGCCATTGTAGCATACAGCAGACTACCTACCATGGACTGGTAAGTACTTGAATTCACAGGCTTACTGACACCATCATTCTTTCTCAGCTTTACATTTGCATCAGCAGGAGTTGCAATGGGATTATCATGCATGCCATATTTTTGAAGGATCGCTTCAATGTAATGCTTTTGATGCAGGAATATACAGTTCTTTTCTTTGTCTTGGATGACTGAGATACCCAAGATATAGGACAACTCTCCCATGTCCTTCATCTTGTAGCGTTTCTTAAAAACTAGCTTAAGTTGTTCCATGCTCTCCATTGACTCTGTAATCAAAATCAGATCATCAACATATACAGCTAATATTTCCAGCTCCGGTTGAGATCTCACAAACACACATGGATCTGACGAACTCTGTTTGAGACCAATGTCTCTCATAAACTCTGTGAAAACTTCCAACAGCGAGGAGACTGTTTTAGTCCATAGATTGACTTCTTTAGTTTGCACACCAGATTTTCCTCTCCTGTTTTGACAAATCCCTCAGGTTGCTCCATGTAGATTTCCTCATCCAAGTGTCCATTTAGGAAAGCAGTTACAACGTCCATTTGATGCACATGCAAGTTATTCTGGACAGCAAAGGACAGCAAAGCACGAGCATATTTCTCCACTTGTCCATCATTCTGATGTTTGACTTTGAACACCCATCTCGACCCTACAGCCTTACGATCCTTTGGTGATTCCACCAAATCCCATGTCTCATTTTCCAGCAGTGATTCATATTCCAAATTAGCCGCCTCCTGCCATTCTTTTGCATTAGCACTCATCATTGCCTCCTTCAAGGTGCTCGGTTCTGTGTAACAGCAAACACTTGCATAATGATCAATAGTCACCAAGTCAGCATACTCATCATATCTATACCTCTTGGGTGGTTTTCTGATTCTGACACATTCTTTAGCACTTTCACTGACAGTGACATCGACAGATGTTTGCTTATCAGTTTTCAAGATAACTTCGTTCTCCATACACGGTGTAATCTCTTCTTGTTTCCAGTCAACGTTTGACTCATTGAAGATTACATCTCGACGAATTAGAATCCTTTTTTTCTCTTCATCAAACAAGCGATAGCCTTTTGCATTGTTGGAATATCCCACGAATCGCAGCTTTACAGACTTTTTGTCCAGCTTTCTTCTCTCAACTTCTGGAACATGTGCATAAGCTATGCAACCAAATACTTTCATGTGACTCACATCTGGCTTTTTGTTGCACCATCTCTGATAAGGTGTCTCTTTCTTCAGAGCAGATGTGGGCAGTCTGTTCTGGGTATAAGCTGCAGTAGCTACAGCATATGCCCAGTACGAATTTAGAAGTTTAGCATGAAAGAGCATGGTTCTTGATGCTTCAATTAATGTCCTGTTTTTCCTTTCTGCCACACCATTTTGCTGAGGTGTGTGTGGTATGGTTGTCTCGTGATGAATACCTTGAGCCTTCAAATATTCTTGAAATTCTTTAGTTGTGTATTCCCCACCATTGTTCGTTCTTAGTCTTGTAACTTTCTGTCCGCACTCATTGGAGAATGCTTTCTCAAATTCCTTGAATTTRCTAAGAACTTCACTTTTGTGTTTCATAAAGTAAACCTTGCAAMATCTAGAATAGTCATCAATGAAAGTCACAAAATACTTTTACCCTCCTATAGATTCTGTCTGCATCGGGTCACAGACGTCACTATGGACCAACTGCAATTTGCGTTTAGAACGGATTTCTCCCACTGATTTGTGAGGCTTTCTAGACAATTTGCCTTCCACGCAGRCTTCACAGAAAGAAACTTCCTTTTCTGCAGCAAAGTCTAATCCATTTACCAGTTGTTTAAGTTCCTTCAATCTGGTGATGTGACCTAGTCGCTGATGCCACAAGCTGGCTGCTGCCAAATCACTTGACACAAAGTGACAGTTTAGCGGACTTCCATCAACATCCAGCTGATACAGACCATCAGACCTTTTTGTTCCCATTCCTTGGAGATTTCCATTTTTACTGTGAATGTAACAGCGGGACTTCTTGAACTGCACTGTATTTCCTCGACTGACAGCCGCTCTCACTGAGAAGAGATTCCCTGATAAGTTGGGAACATACAGTACAGCACATCTAGCATATTTACCTTTTTGACATCCCCCTTTTCGAATGTCATTCTTAGTTTAACATTACCCAGTCCAATGGCATCAACCACTCTGCCATCACCGAGTTTCACAGACTGTGTTTTTGGAAATTGCTGATAGTTCTGGAGGATTTCTTCATGACATGTCATGTGCTTTGAGGATCCAGAGTCGACCAACCAATCGATCTGTTGCATCAAGTTATCCTGATTTGCCTCTTTAACAATAAAAGCACACTCAGATAAGTCTTCTGAATGTTCACATGTTACATTTTTCTGCCTTTCTTATTTGGACAGTCACGCTTGATATGTCCCTCTTTTCCACACTTGTAACATGTCCACGAGTTGGATCGTTCAGTTCTCACTGCATTGGACTGCGTATCTCCGTGAATTTGCATTGACATCACTGACACACTACCGGTCGCAGTACCACTAGACAGAGCGCCAACATAGGTACCATCAGCAGACACTCGCTTTTGTTCTTCATTTATTAAAGCTTGCTGAACAAACCACAGTGTTAAATTGTCCAATTTAGTTTCCAGCGCAGTTACAATTGTAGCATAGCTTGATGGCAAACTCCCCAGCAATGTTACAATCTGATCCTCCTCTTCAATCACAGCACCTATCGCGCTCAGCTGATCAGTTAATTCTTTCATTCGTTTCAAATGTTCAGTTATATTTTCTCCTTCCTTCATTTCACATCTGATTTTTTTTTTTTCAGAAACAACTTATTTGTAAGAGAATCTCTCTCAAAGTGTCCTTTCAGCGTGTCCCATGCTTCTTTAGGGGTCTTACAGCCTGTTATCAGATACAACTGTGACGAACTCACATTCAGCACCAACACAGAAAATGCTTTTTCTTTCCGTTTTTCGAATTCTGCTCTTGCCTGTGCACTTGACTCATCTGATACGCTGTCTGTTTCCATCACCATGCCCCACAGTCCTTTGGCTTTCATCAAGTGTTCCATTTGAAATTTCGACGTTGCCCAGTTCTCTGGCCCGGTCAGCTTCTCGATAAAAAGTCTATCCTCCATTTTTTAAGTCTTAGCGAAGTTCTAGGCTTATAACCTGTTAGTTTTTTTTTACTTATACACAACAAGGAGAGAGAGAGAGAGAAAAAAAGAAGGAAAAAGGCAGAAACGTCGTAACACACTAAAAAAACGACAGTAACACCTATTGGCAAATTACTGTACTACAACAGTCTCTTCACATTACCTGGAGAAGTGATTCTTTTACAGCTTCTGCATCAAACTCTTTAGTATCAACTTCTACGCATCCACTTTTCAGCAACGTAATCAACTCACTGGTAACTGAAGTACAGCTATCCATTCTCCTTATTGTATCTTGAGATGGGACATTTAGTGAACGAATGCTCTCATATGTTTGTTTTAACTATGCCTCCTGTTTCTCTGCAGTAGCCATCATATTATCTAACTCTGTTTTAAAGCACTCTTCTTTCTGTTTAGATCTAATAAATTGAGCTTCAGCTTTGAAGTTTAAGTATATGAACATAAACTTGCATTCTCTTTTTACTATCTCTTCAAGTCTCAACTCAAGCATTTTTTTCTGTAGGACGCCTTTCTCTTTCAGATCGCCTAACTTCTTGCTCAACTTGTAAGGATGATTTCTAAAGTCTTGCTTTACTAGCTTCCAGACCTGCATTAATTTCAGCTAAACGGTTTTCGTATTTTTGCAGCTGTGAGACATCAATTTCAACTTCTACTGTCACTTCTAATTGAACCTTTTCATCTTCAAGAGCTTGAATTACTTGGTCAAAGACGTCACTGTTTGATCTGTTTTGATCCATGCTAATTACTTAATTAAAACCTCACCATAAATCAGCTTTAAAAACGCTGCTAAAGTACAACGCAGAAAGAGCACAATGTGACTTATTACAAATAATTAAACTATAATATATAATGTTCAAATATTTAACAAATAACTTTATCAACTTAAAAAATTAACCAAATGCAGTCATTATTTGAAATATTTACATACACCTTAAACTAGAATAAATTTTAAGGTACCACCCATTAAGGAATGAAAATTCAAACTGAAAAAATACACTCTGACCTGTTATCCAAGTGTTTCAAGGCTTATTGACAACTAAAATGTCCAAACGTGGTAATGTTGCCCCTTGTGGTTGTTCGTTATTACTGCAACACCATAGTCAACGGAATAATGGGCTCTTAATCCAACAGAACTATGACGTTCTCTAAAATAGCGATGTCTTCTGATCCATTAGAGGCCGTTTTCCCCCAGGACCATTTCACAATACACATCATAGGGAGGGCAGGCATGAATTCTTCTCTTCTCGGGTGTAAACACCTTGTTCAAGTAACGTTTTTTTTTTTTTTTTTTTTTTATGGCTCCTGAAGATTTTTTTCCTGACCAGAAAAATCACTTTTCAACTGATGCCTTCGATACTTAAAAATTTTAATGACATCTTCTCAAGGTGAGGACAGTCAACTTCACAAACATCAAATGGCCACCGTGAAAAAACTATAAATATGAAAATAAACAATATTACAATCAAAATTACAGATTGTGAAGTGAATGTGCCATAAAGCAGTTCAATTAGTCATATAATGTATTTCAAAACCTTTCTCAATACAAACTTTACCATACATTACAAAAGCATGATAATCAAAATATAAACAAACATACCGCGTGCCTTCCAATCACGATTCAGGAGACATGAAGAGATATATTTTAAACAGTACTTTTCTTCGTCTTGCACTCTCAACACATTTGCAACCTCATGTCTTCTCTGTGCACAGTCGTGGCCAAAAGTTTTGAGAATGACACAAATATTAGTTTTCAGAAAGTTTGTTGCTAAACTGCTTTTAGATCTAATTCAGTTGTTTCTGTGATGTACTGAAATATAATTACAAGCACTTCATACGTTTCAAAGGCTTTTATCGACAATTACATGACATTTATGTAAAGAGTCAGTATTTGCAGTGTTGGCGCTTCTTTTTCAGGACCTCTGCAATTCGACTGGGCTGCTCTCAATCAACTTCTGGGCCAAATCCTGACTGATAGCAACCCATTCTTTCATAATCACTTCTTGGAGTTTGTCAGTAT
>QMIH01002861.1:13507-26838 GCA_003987875.1 Clarias batrachus
AGCACAGAGAAATGATCTGTTCAGACGTCTGCAGTCAGTAAAGAGTGATGAAGTGAGCTGTGATTATTCACTGATCTCTGACCCGACTGCTCGCTCTCTAATGAGTCAGAAATACAACATACATAAGTTAGATTTAATCACATGACAGAGCTTTAATATCCATGGCTTTACACACTTAATAAATTTTATACACATTTACATTTTAGATTTCTTTCCTGAACCAACACAGCTGCTCACAACTAAAGAATCTACTTCTGGTAAGTAATTCAGTTTTAATGCACATTACAGTACATATGTAGGGATGGCACCGGGGTGTAGTAGTTAGCACTGTCGCCTCTTACCTCCAGGGTCCAGGTTCAAATCCCTGCCAGGTTCGATTCCCGTCTCTGTGTGCATGGAGTTTGCATGTTCTCCTGGTGCTTGGTGGGTTTCTTCCTGATACTCCTGTTTCCTCCCACAGTCCAAAGACATGCAAATTAGGCTAATTGGCGTTCCCTAATTGCACGTAGTGTGTGAATGAGTGGGTGTGTGTCCCGTGATTGATTGGCACCCTGTCCAGGGTGTACACTGTCTTGTGCCCTAAGTCTTTGGGATAGGCTCCAGGCCCCCGCGACCCTGAATACAGGATGACGTGGCATAGAGGATGAGTGAGTGAGTGAGTGAGTGAGTGAGTGAGTGAGTGAGTACATGTAGATATAGTACAGTATGTGTCAGATTTAAGTCTGGTAATAACATCACCCACTTCTTAGTTCAAGTCGGTGAAATGTAAAGTTTAGTCATTATATTTTCCCCTTTCTTTTTTTCCTACCAGCAATGTTATATACACCTGAAGAGGAAGCTACTACAGGTTAGTTTTAATGGAAATCTTTTAACTTAATCTTTTAAATAATGCACATTGAATATTTTATTTAAACATATAACCAATGTTTTATTTTGTGGCTTTTGTACACACTTTTATTTAGCATGCAGGGTACGTGCTTTTATTTTGTTAGATTTTATTTGTTTTATTTTATTGTGTTGCAAATTAATGTGCTCTGCTTTATTTATATATTACGAGTAATTATTGAGTGCATGTTACATATTTGTTTTTTGTTTCATTAGAATTGGTTATTTTTTAATCTACAACTGATGATAAAGTTTGTTCATTTCTTCACCTAACACTGGTTATATTTTATAGTTACAGTATAATATTTTCCTTTTATCATTTTGTCCTTTTTCAAATTTTCTTTTATTATGTTTTAATCTGTACACCCGTGACTCTCAAAGTCTGGGACCATGCTCCCCCTAGTGGGGATTAAACACATGACAGGTGGGGCCCAATGAACAGGATGAAATTAGTGGGAAATAACAGGAAAGTGCCTATTCTAATTAATGCTTTTCTTTATTGACAATGGGAATCATACACTCAACACACAACCACACACAAAGATATGGATCACTAATACAAGTAAATTAAAATTACATCAGTTGTGGAACCATAGTGCAACAATAACGGTTTAACTTCGGCATGTTAATTGCCGAGAAACAATATAAGGACATTTTCTGTATTATATATGTAATTATCATTCATTATTGTATGCTGATGTTGCAAAAAAAAATGTTGCTGTATTTTTGTTAAAAAAGTATATTTTATCAGGCAGTACTAGTCTCATTTCGAGTTTCCAGTGTGGCAACAAAGTTGCTCTTTGATCCTTTAGGCGCTGAACAAAAAGGAAGATCAATATCGTTCTACGATTTTTCTTGGTGCTTTGCATCACTAAATCATTCGTTGCTCTGTGGAGAATAATGGGGTTTATGATTTAAAAAATGTATAATTTAAGTGCTTAATCAAGAAAAAAAGCGGGTGTAGCTAAAAACAATGTAGAGAGGAAATATATGTACAGTATACAGTATGTGGGTATCTTATTTGCGGGTTTATTTAAGCAGCTATTAAAGTCGGAAATGCAAATATGCAAATACAAAACTACCTTTACCGCGGTAACAAAATGGATCTGTAGCGTATGTAGGTGAGCATAATAACGTCAATGGATGAATTTGTTACATGAACCACACAAAAAAGAAGGCGATTCAGCACAATAAGCCTAATCAACCAAAATATGATGAATCCTATCTTGTGCTTGGCTTTATGGTGGGAATGGGGGGGGGGGCAGAGGAGAGACCCATGTGTGTTTTGTGTCTGAAACCGCAGACAGCATGAGACCCAACATATTAGGAAGACACGTAGAGACAACACACCCCAGTAATGGTAATAAGACACTCGGCTTCTTTGGAAGAAAGCTGGCAGAATATTGACAGGAGGAGAATCGCATGGTAAAATATGAAACAGTGGACCGCAAAGCACAAATGGCACTTGTATTTTTATCTATTTTAAACTTGATGTTATTTTAACTTATTGATTAAGGAATTGTTATTTCAAAAATGTTTAAACTTGGCCGATTTCATTATAATTTTGTTGACAAATGGGGCTTGAAAATTGGCCCACCCCCTTAAGTGGGGAATGACAGAACATGTCTGAGAACCACTGATGTACACCACCAGAGGCCCAACAACCTGTGAGGAACAATATACTGGAGCTGTATTAATAACGCTGTCTCTGAAACTCCGTGATAAGTTTGTGTGCATTTATAGCTTCTTTTTTTGATCAATTAAAATAAGCCTAGTCATCCAGTCTGGTAGTTAAAGAAGCTGATCTTGCTTTAGTCAACTGCAGGATACTGACTATTCTACTAGATTTAAAGGTGAAAGTTCATATTTCACCAATCAGTTTAAGTTTCATCGGTTATTATACATCATTAATCCTTCACTTTAAAACTATTAAAACTTCACTTTTAATAATTTTTATTCTAATTATTAACTACATGAATTGTGTGTGTGTGTGTGTGTGTGTGTGTAGTTGTAGATGTTCCTCAGCCCCGGCTGCTCGTGTCTCCTGAAGTTCTCACATTGAGCGGATCAGTGCATCTTCACTGTGATGTTCCACACGGTGTTAAAGTGTCTCAGTGTTATTTCTACCTAGAGGGAGACGACACAAATCTAAAACTCTCTCCATCATGTCAGCTCTCAGTCACTGGTTCTGAACTGATCAGGTGGACAGGACGCAGCTCTCCTGGAACTCTTCATATTATTTGTTACTACACTATGAATGACTCTGTTTGTATGGCTTCTCCTCACTCTATTCCAGCTCCAGTCACAGTGCTGAGTAAGATCTAGATTATATTTTTCATCTATCACTTCATTACAATATGAATGTAGAAGTAAGAAAGATGGCTATTTACGATGTAAGAATAAAGCTTTCGGTTTCTTTTTTGCTGCACCACTTTTCAATACAGACATTTTTATTTACAACACTTTGTGCTCAGTGTACCGTTAATGCAAAATCTAATATATATTTTTTATTATCATTATAGATCCAGTGAAATCCAGTCAGGAGGAGGAGGTCAGTTTAACCTTTGTGTCTGATATTTTTTTTTTCACACATACTAAAGTCAGGATGCTGCTTCAGGTATTACAATGAATTAAGAATTGATATATATATATAATTAAGAATGAATATAATTATTTTAACAGTTTTGTCTTTCTCCTATTGATTAGTACTTTTGTGTCCGATCCGTCTGATAATTAGGTAAGTAAAATAGAAGGAGGCATCTACCATACGTTTAGAGGTGTCTGAGGGTTCAGTGTGTTTGGATCTGTAGTACTGAGATGAAACAGTAACACCATTTCTGCTTTAAATGAAGAAACATGTTTTACATTTATATTGGAAGCTGGTAAACTCTTTTTCATAAGAAATGTTACAGCTGTGTGTGTGTGTGTGTGTGTGTGTGTGTGTGTGTGTGTGTGTGTGTGTGTGAACTGTTCCCCTGCAGACTGTGATAAGGTTTACACAGAGATGATGTACACACACACACACTTCTCTCTCTCAGAGGACACACAGCTTCATCTGATGGACACAGAAGAAGACACATGATTTTTACAGTTTATACTGATTCTTATTCTTAAACAAATGCTGCATAGTGTGTAAGTCTATAGTGAGCTTCATTGTCAACTGATGAAAGTGTTTTGTGAAATAAATATGTTGGGTGAACTATTGGTTAAATCGACAGTATTCTGTAATCATGCCTGGTCTGTAGATACCTGTAATTCTGTTTAATTTGACATTTTTAGGTAATTAAAAGTAGAATAAAGATTTTGCACCAACAAACAAAATAAACAATGAATTTTAGTTTTATTTTATTCATTAAATGTTGTGGAGGTCTCTGGTAGTCTCGACATTATTATTATTATTATTATTATTATTATTATTTAAAATATATATTACTGTGTTAGAAATGCTGATGCCATCAAAAAAAGCAGGTTAAAACATCTTTCTCTGTATTACTGTACTGAAGTTAATCCTGAATCCAATTAAACAGGAAGGGAAAATAATTTACTGTGCAGATTCTTGAATGAATGAAGTGTTGGCTCCCCCTAGTGGATGGTGCAGTGCACAAACGATGTGCAGTAAATTTAAAGGTCAAATATTACACTCCCTTTAAACAAGTTAACAGATGTCTCAGGGCTCTCTAGCTGAAACCCCACTCAGATCCTTCTCAGATTCTGCATTCTGACTAGCTGATAAACAGAGGGATTTATAAACTTGTTTAAAACCAAGGGAGAGGGTATAATATGTGACCTTTAAATTCACTGCACATCACGTCACTAAGTGTGAATTTTCAGATATCAGAGGAGACAAGAAAACACTGGTGAGTTGGGTTTTGCTCTCTGCTGGTAAATAAACTGTTAGGCCGCTCTGTGGTCAGGGTTTAGAGATTTCTGCAGCACAGTCAGGCTTTATGTGCAGGAGTGGGTTTTGCAAAACAATCTAATCTGATTATAATTATACATGAACGCATGACTGTACATGACATGGCATGTCAATAAATATAAAAAGGGTCACATGTCTCTTTTGACAGGACAACATCATTTATGAGCATTAAACACGCTTTCAAAGCGTTGACTTGAGGATCTCTTGGCCTGTAATTGAGTTAATCAGCTGATGCTTTTACAGTACATGTGCCAGCTGAATCTAATGCTGTGTCAGGAAGTAGAGGAAGCCACACGTAGAGTAAAAATAAACATGAGCTTTATGCTTGCAGTGGCATGCTGTACAATTGAGCTGTGATTTAACAACAAACTGTACAAATACAGTAACAATGTGTTTATTAATGTTTTATTACCCACTCACAATCAATGCTTTTTTCTCAAAGTTATTACCTTTTACAGGTTATACTGACTACCCAGTGCCCCAATGATAGTGGGCCCTTGTTAGCCTGGAATGACATGTAAGAGATTTTGATCAAGAAAAGAAGGGGCCCAATGTGAGCACTCATGTACAGAGACCATACTTCTGTGCTACACCCCTTCTGTCCTACATGGAGCTGCTGGCGAGCATGAAGGTGATTTGAATAATGGGTAAAGTAGGACCTATATAATTTTCAAATGTCAGTTGTACTGTACCAACTCAAATAAATACAGTGGCATACATTGTCTGTTACCCTTTTCACACTGCAGAACCTGAAGAAATATTTAAAACCTAATTCATGCAGGATAAAATATCTGTTTTCAGAATAACATCAACATGACATGTATCCAATGTATATCACACCAAGCAGTCAAATATTTTCAGCAATCTCATCAAAATAACATTTGACATGATGTGTATTCATCATATTTATCACATACACGCACAACGAGATTTTTCTGAATAATTGGCAGCTGCGGAATGAATAAGTGAATGAATTAATTATTTTGCTCACTGGATAGTTGTCACGGAATAGTCGTTTCGGGAATAGATGAGAAGGTCATTGATGTATACCAGGACAAACCTATTCAAGCATGGCTGGAACACTTCATTCATGTAACCTTGAAACACCGAAGGGACGTTGACCAGGCCGTACGGCATGACGAGATACTCATATTGCTCGATTGGAGTGAGGAATGCCGTCTTCCATTCGTCCCCCTCATGTATTTGAATGAGATTGTAAGCGCTCCGGAAATCTAGTTTATGAAAATTGTAAATTTCTGTTTGGGCTTTCTGTTCGAGAATCATCAAGGAGTAGATTCCTTTGGGCACTAGTTCACCTGGGATGAGATCAATGGAACAGTCCCATGGTTGATGTGGAAGTAGTTGCGTAGCTCGTCTTGGACAGAAAACGTCTGTAGATGTTGGGGATCATTGTAGATTGTTTGTCACTAGGGCTTTTGGTGGAAGTGGTATTGATAGAGATGATGGGATGAATGTCCATACAGTGCTTAACACAGTTCTTCCCCCATTCTAGGATTTATTCACTCTCCCAAGAGATGATCGTTTGGTGTTTTGCTCAGTGGTGGATCATTCCAGAGCCAGAAATTCAATTCATTCGGAACCAACCCACTTGCATTTGTAGAGGAGGTGTTCTGACGAATCCATCCTGCCCTTGCGGGAGCACCATGACACAATGGATTTTAAATTGAGCTGGATGGGGAATCAGGGGTATCTTTGGCATAATGAAGTGAAGATGAAGTTGGTGGACGTTGTGCTGGTGAGGTGAAAGCTTGGCGTAGTCGGTCCACCAACTCTTGTACTGGGTCTGTGCCCGTCGGGTTAATTTTTGCGGGTCTGATCTTCTGTCACGGAATAACAGACTCACAGACAAAGATGTAGAAAACCTGAATGGGCATTTTTATTAACAATGAATGAATAGTGGTTTCAATTGAGATGTGAATACAAGGAGTGGATCAGAGAGTCTTATCCGGTATGGTGTTGAAGCTGATGGACGGATGATCACAGACAGGAGGACTGACGAACACGACACGATGGTAAGTGATGAAAGTGCAGGAGCCAAGACTAGGAAGATCGCTGTGAGTCCGTGTCCATAATGGAGATCAGATGCTGGGTGACGGGACATGAGGTGTATTTATCTTGTGTTGGTGAAGGGGTTCACCTGTGTGTGTTTAGAATTTGGGTGATTGGGAACGTTGACTGAGGGTTGAGGCTGGTGTTTCCATGACAATAGTGCAGTGCAGTAATAATGTGGAGTAAATTGAAAGGTCATATACTGTACAGTGGGTATAGAAAAGAATCAGACCCCTTTAAAATAATCACATTTTGTTACTTTGCAGTCTGAAATAAAGGCAGTTTTTATTTTATCCAGCTGTACTTACTTACTCATATAAAACTAAATCACAGAATCACTTATTTGGAAAAAGATCACCCCCTCCTAATGACTTGTAAACTCAATCAGGTGAAGCTAATCACTTTCTCCTTGGCACAAAAACCCATTTGACACTTAACTGTGATCAGCTGTGGTAATTTTGGAGTCACTATTGGTGCATTTCAAACAATCAACTTTTGGATGGCAAGGCACTGTCAAAAGATCTCCAGGATAAAGTTTTCCTCAGGCATGAGGCAGGAGATGAATAAAAATAAAAATCACTGTTTGTAAGCACAGTGAGGTCCATTATCAAGACGTATAAGATATTTAGAACAACACAGACCCTCTCTGGATCAGGATGTCTCTCCAAATTGGATGAAAGAGTCAGCAGGAAACTGGTCAGAGAGGCTAGCAAAAGGCTCAAAGCAACTTTGAAGCAGTTGCAGGAATTCATAACAAAGAGATGTCATTGTGTGCATGTCACAAATCACAATATCACAAATTCTCCACAAATGTGGCTTATATGGGCTGCAAGTAAATAAGCTACTTCTCAAGAAAGGCCAAATACAATCACAACTGAGCTTTGCAAAACCATATGTGGTCAAATGAGGAACTTTTATTTGAATTTTATTATTTACTGAGTAAATGCAATTCAATAAAATAAAATATAAAACTGTGTCTGTCTTCATTTAGGATGCAAAGCAAAAACATATAATTAAGATTTGGAGGGGGGGGGGTCATTATTTTCTATACCCCTTATACCCCTTTTTAACAAATTAACATAAGTCTCAGAGATCTCTAGTTGAAATATGACTCAGATCATGCATTCTGGCATCCCTGAAAATCCCTCTGTTTTTCAGCCTCTTAGAATTCAGACCCTGGGACCTGCTTGAAAACAGCTGGGAAACAAAATAGAACAATTCATGAAACAGTACTCATGTCTGGACCATGTCTTACCTGCATGAAAATGAGCCTCCTACATTAACCAGATGCACACAGCTAGCAGTAAAAACATAACTTAACATATTAGCAAACTAACTAGCTTGCTAATATGGCTAACCAAAAGTTATTTAGCTCCTAATGAAGAGTTACAGGCGGACAGAGTTAATTCAGTTATGTTTTAACCTCACTTTTAAGGTCATTGTAAATCAACACTCTTAACCCTCTTAAAACTAACAACAGATCATTTGCTACACAATTATTCAACAAACAAGCAGTAAAATAACTTATTGTTTAGGTTCTACACTGCTTCATTTGCATGCATGTATGGAAACTGCCATTGTTAGCTGTGTGTTCTGTAAAACACAAGACAATGTGGTTTTCCTGTGGCTAACTTTGTGCTACTTCATTCTGTTATTTATTGGTAACGTGTTTTGATGTGTTCACTTCACCCAGTGGCTTTATAATGGCACCGCTCATCCTCCTGCTCTCCTTCTGTCTCATTCTGGAAATTAACTCTCAAAGTAAGTTGTTATTGTAGTTCTGTGAATTGCATAATTTGATTTAATAGGCATTTTAAAGAAATTCAAGATATTTTTAGAGATACTTTACAGAATTTACAGAAAAAGATAAAGGACATTCTTTTGTGTATGTATTACGTGGATTTTGTAATTTGTATGTGTGTGTGTGTGTGTGTGTGTGTGTGTGTGTGTGTGTGTGTGTGTGTGTGTGTGTGTGTGGTTATAGATGTTCCTCAGCCCCGGCTGCTCGTGTCTCCTAAAGTTCTCACAGAGAGCGGATCAGTGCAGCTTTACTGTGATCTTCCATACAGTATTAAAGTGTCTCAGTGTCATTTCTACGTAAAGGGAGACGACAGAAATCTAAAACTCTCTCCATCATGTCAGCTCTCAGTCACTGGTTCTGAACTGATCAGGTGGACAGGACGCAGATTTTCTGGAACTCTTCATATTATTTGTTACTACGTTATGGATAACGCTATTCGTAGTCCTTCTCCTCACTCTTTCCCAGCTCCAGTCACAGTGCTGAGTAAGATCTACATTAGAATTTATATCCATCACTGTTTAGGGCATTAATTATAACATGAACGGCTGCAATATGTTGTGCTACATCTATTTATACAACCATTGTTGTTCTATATATTTATATTCCTTATTTGTTTTCTTCCTCAGATCAGAAACCGATACTAAGTGTCGCTCATGATCAGTTTGATGAAGTCAGACTTGTGTGTGAAATACCAGAGTCAGAGTCAGTAACTGCTAATTTTAGCTGTAATCTCTACACTGGAGAAAATCCTCAGCCTTATCTAAACCAAACATCTCAAAAGAGACAATCTGGGAAGCCGGTTTGTGTTTTTAAAGCACAGAGAAATGATCTGTTGAGACGTCTGCAGTCAGTAAAGAGTGATGAAGTGAGCTGTGATTATTCACTGATCTCTGACCCGACTGCTCGCTCTCTAATGAGTCAGAAATACAACATCATACGTAAGTTATATTTAATCACATGACTGGGACTTTATGTGCATTGCTTTATATAAATACATCTAAATACATCTCAATCATTTTTTAAAAATCTATTTGCATGTCATATTTCATGTGTCTTTCCTACTTTAATGCAATCACCACAATTGAAGAATCCACTGCAGGTCAGTCGCTCAAGTTTCTTTAGTTAGAACTTTGTGTTGTCACTTTTACTCTGGTAATTTGTATTAGTGTAGTTATGCAACACAACTGCGTGATTGTTGTATTTTGTATTGTAATTAGCTGTTTAAATCAAATTTGTCTTTTGTTCTGAAACCTCTTTCAGTATCTCCTTCTTGAAGTGTGTGCATGATCTCCACAAAAAACACATATAGTGAATAATCTGTGAAATATAAATTGTGAATTATTTTATAATTTATATTTTTTTTTCTGTAAAATTAAAATTTTCCTATAGCAATATTTCATTTAAAGTAAATACAATAAATACATAAAATATTGTGTAACACGGCTATGCAGTGAGTATATGCAGTAATAGTAATAATGTGCTATTATATGAAAAAGAGGATATAAGCAAACATATAGCAGGTAATGCCTATAACAGTTGGCAGGATATATGCATGTGTATATGTATGTAAATACAGTATATAAATTGAATATACAAAAGATTGTATATGAACTGTGAAATATATGTGGATAATAGAGGGGAAGGTTGCCCTTTAATAATAATTAAAAACTGCAACTGCAAATTAATCTGGCATAAGCAGAATAAAGTACTGATTGTGTGTGTGTGTAAATGTTATTCAGGGTTACTGCTTACTGTACTGTCAGTTACTGGTGTTTTACTGGTCGGACTGGTGAGCGTCTGTATCTGTATGTGCATCAGTAAGTCTTTAAATGTATCTTTAAGCAAAAACATGTTATAAATATGATAAATTTGATTTTGTTATTAATTATGACATATGGTGTTTTTGTGGTTTAGAGAAGAAGAAGACGGCAAGGTTAGACATTTATTGCACCCAGCTGAACACTGTGTTATAAGATCTTAGATTTATTACATCTACAGTACACAGTACTAAGTATCTAATAGCAGTGTATATCTGTGTCAATAATTTTATTTTTCAATAGCTGTAAACTGACCATGAGCCGCTGTGATCAGGGTATGTTTCTCACTTTATTAACCAGCTGGAAAGGTGGAAAGGTATATATATATATATAATGTATAATGTAGATTTAAAAGTATCGTTCCTTTTACTTCAGGAGTCATGATGTCCATGCCTAATATAAATAATGTAAGTTGCATTCCTGCTTCAAAAATAATTAACTTTATTTCACATCGGATACAGTTAAAATGTTGATAAAACCAGAAGTAATCAAAAAGTTTTTTTTTTCTGATGTTTAGTCCGGATCAGAAGCTGATGAAACTTATTCTGTGATCAGCTCAGTACGTTCACTGTCTCAGCCTTCAGGTAAATTACACTGGAATGTATAAATATGATTTTTTTCTTTTTAAGATAATTACTGTAAATGCGGCCCTCAGGTGGCCCTCTATCTTCATTGTGGATTTTTAAAATGGACATGTTTTCAATAGCATATGCTTAAAAAGTTATAGACTATGTCAGAAAAGGCTGGTTTACCATTTAAGGTAATAAAGTGATGAGGAAGTGGTAATAAAAATAACCACCAACATTTATTTCAGCATATATAAACTTTCATGTTTTGTATTTTATTATTATTTTCTAATTTTATTATGATTTATAAAATTTTAATGATGCCCATTGTGAAATGAATTGTGGTGGTTTCTCATTTTCAAAAGGTGGTTCCCTAGAAAAATTCAGTTACTACTGAATTTAGATGCTTTCGCAAACACAGTGGGTCACATTTGGGTCAGTCATATGATGGTGGTGAACTAAGTTGAGGTCAGACACTGGATCTATAACTAAACAGAGAGACAGAGTGTTTACTGTAGAAACACTTAGGGAAAGTCTCAGAAATCCATTTAGTGTTGAGATTAATCAAGTGTTTAAAACTTATTATAAAACATAGTTGATTTATTTTCTACCTCAGCGTTTCCCAAACTTTTTTCTAGGGAACCATTTTTGGAAATGAGAAACCACCAAAACCACAATTTCACAATGGGTATCATTATTATTTTATAAATCATAAGAAAAAAAAAAAAGTTAATATACGCTTAATGTTGATTATCATTTCCTCATCACTTGAATGGTAAACCAGCCATTTCTGCCATAAGCTATTACGTTATAAGCATGTGTTATTAAAAAAACATGTCCATTTTAAAAATCCACAATAAAGATAGACTTCATAAATTATACCAAATAAATGGATTTATCGGCGGAGTTCTGCAGGCGGAATTATGACGGAAACCGTAACAGTGGTAGAAAGCTAACTAGCTCCTTAATGTGACTGAAAGGCGAATGGCAGTCACAAATCGCAACAACGGTGACCCAAATAAAATCTCTTGTGATCCATCTGAATGTCACGCGCACTGTTTGGAAACTAGTTTTCTATCTGATGGATAATTGTTTAGTTTTGTGTTGTGTTTTTTTTTTAATAATAAATAATATGATTTATGCTGTTTTATAAACTGACATATTACGATAATGTCACTACTTGTGAATTTTCAGACCCCAGAGGAGACAGGAAAACACTGGTGAGTAGATGAGCTGGTAAATAAACCGTTAGGCCGCTCCGTGGTCAGGGTTTAGAGATTTCTGCAGCAGTCAGGCTTGTGTGCAGCAGTGGGTTTTGCAAAACAATCTAATCTGATTATAACTACACATGAACTCATGACTGTACATGACAAGTGAATGATTGTTAACATGGGACACTGATAACATCTGACATTTAGTTTAGTTTTGTTTTGTTTTGACAGGACAATGTTATYTACGAGCATTACTCCATCCCTGACACGCAAGTGACCACCAAAACTGAAGACCCAGTGTACAGCCTGCCGCGGAAACACTGATGTTTATTACACCTTACAGATTGTATATTTTCTTTTTTATCCCTTTACACAATAGCTTCAATAGCTTTCTGTTGGATTTTAAATGACTCCAGATCTCCCAGGTTGTAATTGTGATGTGACTGAATAGAGCTCATAACTGAGTCCAGACTGATGCTTTTACATGTGTCTCAGTTTCACCAGCTGAATGTGAAGCTGTGTGCGGAAGTAGAGGAAGCCACACGTAGAGTCATAAATGAATATAACCTTTATGAGAGCAGTGACATGCCAACAAACAGCTGGAATTTAACACATGCTTGGATTGTTTTAAACTGCATCTATAAAATGTCTTTTCCAAAACTATAGAAATAAAAATTCTAAACTAAGCAGCCATGTGTTTATTTCACTGTGTTCTTCTTACTTGTGAACTCAAATAAAACTTAAGACTTTATGTTAAAGTTAGAAACTGTGTAATAGCATATAATTTGCTTTCTCAAGCTTAATTATAAAAAATATAAAAGCTTTAAGATTATAAATAAAATCTTAAAGCTTAATTTTGATATTAGATTTTTTTTTTTTTTTTGAAAGACGGCATTACTTGTGAAATGAATCTTTTAGATATTTGTTACCTGGTACAGATGAGTTCCGCCTCCCTTCAGCTCTCTGTCTTTGAGGGAGAGAGAAGTTTTTTCTTCTCCTTCTTAATTTTATAATTTTAATAATAATAATTATTATTATTAAATTTATTATTATTATTTATTA
>QMIH01002861.1:26869-40288 GCA_003987875.1 Clarias batrachus
CTCTATGTCTAATCATTCCTAACACAAATCTGTGTATCACGCAGGATTTGATCTAGGCTTTATTTTATTTTTATTATTATTTTATTTTATTATTTTATTTTTATTTATTATTATATCCCTTACAATTTGCCTACTATCATAACAGAAGCATGGATGATGTCCTTCACACTACACTTTTCCATCTGAACATTGGGAAAGGGAATTATGCAAGGCTTCTTGCAGCTCAGTTTTTCACACTGTAGTCCCTTCCCGACTCATCACGAAGCTCAGTGAACTGGGGTTCGGTCACTCGTTATGCTCCTGATTCCTGAGTTTCCTGACAAACAGACCACAGACAAATGACCAGAGTAAAAGTAAATATCTATTTATAACTAGATCTGCCTTATGTTTTGAAACCACTTTCAGTATCTTCTATAAATCAATTTTTGTTCTTTACAATTATAATAATTATTGTAGGCTTAGTGAAAACCAGTCAGGAGGAGGACAGTTTATCATCTGTGTTTTAAATATAATTTTAATGATACACACTAAAGTCAGGATGCTGCTTCAGGAATAATAGCAATTTAAGACTTGTAACAATTTTTTTCTCCACCGCTGCAGCACGTTTGTATCTGCTTCGTCTGATAATCAGGTAAGTGAAATAGAAGCAGTAATCTCCCATGTGTTCAGAGGTGTGTGAGGGTTCGGTGTGTTTCAGACTTTTCTGAATCACAGGATTCTGTAATTATACAGGTGTGATTATACTGGTGTGAAGAAACTGTTGCACTCAGATGGCAGTTTTTTTATGATTACTATAATTAGTAATATATAAGGTAGAGTCTCATTAATGCCTTTCACTGTCTGACTTCATTATGAGATGTTAAATCTTATATTAAAATAAATCTTAAATAGTTAACTGGTCTACTGTTTAATGATTTGAAATGATGAAAAATGATGAAATGATTTGTTTTGCCTGTGTTTTTTTAATTATTATTATTTTTTAGGTTGGATCATTTTGTGTATGTGTTAGTTTAAACTATTCTACCGTTTAATGATTTGAACTGTGCCTGTGTGTGTGTGTGTGTGTGTGTGTGTGTGTGTGTGTGTGTGTGTGTGTGTGTGTGTGTTTTTTTTAGGTTGGATCACATGTGTAAACAAAAAATTCTACTATTTTTAAATTTAAAGCAATCACAAATGATTATGTAATAATTGATGGGTTTTGTTCTCCATGTAGTGTGTGTTCCTGGTTTATTTACACTACTGTGTCTAATACTAAATAATTCTAAAAATGTTATTTAAATACTTTGCATATGTGTTAGTTTAAAATATTTTATGGCATTAACTAACCACTTTAAAACAGTTTACTAATTTGGTATAAATTGCATTGAGGTTAATCCAACTATGTAGAGGTTAAAATGACTCATTTACAGGGAGGCGTTGTCTCCCCCTATTGGGTGAAATAAATATTACAGTTATAATCCATGTCAGGGCCGGTCGGGACGAACTGTTTGTGGATGATTGACTGTTTGTCGCCCTCTAGTGGATGAATTAAATTCTTGTTCAGAGACGGCAGAGTGAGGAAATGGAATAAATGTAAACGTTGGGTTTAAGAAAAAGCTTGCTGGAAAACATGTACTTTATTCTTTATGCATGTTCTTCAGCCACTGAGACTTTATTCCAGTCAGGTGTTGCTTGTTTAATGGACTCTTTGTGTTCCACACTTTCTGGTACTGTACTACATTGTACTGTGTAGTGTGAAGAGGTGGAAAGAGTACTAACATTTTGTACCCAAGTAAAGTACAAGAAAAGTTACCATTATAAAAATCTACTCAAGTAAAAGTAAAAAGTAGCTCATAAAAAATTACTCAGTAAAAGTTACCAAGTTACTTTTTTTTTATATCAGCAGGGTGGGATGAGGCATTCTAGCATAGTTAAAAAAAGATGAGCAGATATAAATCTCAAACTTTTTAACTGAAGGAACACCTTTGCATAATAAACATTTTGTCTTTCTTATGCTTGAAAATATGGCGTTACGTCCCAGTCTAGTGTCGGCTGAACAGCAAGAGAATGGTTCAGGGTTCTATTATAAACTGTATGGAGATGGCGGTATATAGTAGAAAGAACTAGATCCAGTCATTAACTGATGAAGTAATGAGGTTTATATTGCTTTACAAAAAACACACACACACACACACACACACACACACACACACAGGAGGATCAGATTCAGGGTGGACCCAGACCAAAATAATAAACTAAATGGTATTTATATTTAGTAGCTAGATTTCCTGCAAAATAAAAAACAACACAAATAAAAATCCAGGTCCCTTCCCTGACTCACTAAACCAAAAACAGTGAATAAATTCCCTAAATAAATGGCAGCCACGCCCCTAGTACTGCTGAGTGCATAAACATACAGTGAAATTATCTACAAATATATACAAAGAGCAACCAAAGCAATAATCAAAGTCAATGGGAGGCAAAAAGTCAAAACCAGAAAACACAACCAAATATCAAAACGCCAAAATCACAATCTCTTTCCTCTTTCCCGCGTCTCTCTCCGGTTTATATCTGGTGGCGCGGGTTGACGACCTCACTGTCAGGGCGGAAGTGGGCGTGTGGAAGGTCAGGTAGATGCCGATGTGGGGAAACAGTCACACGATACACACGCGCGCGGGCAACCAAGCATTTATACAAAGCAGAATATTTTTTAAATTATAATAAATTATTTTTGCATTTTCATTCATTTGTTTTACTCAGTAGCAAATATGATTTCAAATGTAGCGAATTACAATACTTCAAACAAAACATACTTAAGAAAAAGTTTCTTTTTTCAGACTTTTCTGAATCACAGTATTCTGTAATTATGCAGGTACTGGTGTGAAGGAAACGCTGCACTTAGATGGCAGTTTTTATTAATTATAATTACTATAATTAATTAGAGTCTCATTAATGCCTTTCACTGTTCATTATGAGATGTTAAATCTGCTATTAAAATAAATCTTAGATAGTTAACTATTCTACCGTTTAATTATTTGAAATTTGCCTGTGTGTGTGTGTGTGTGTGTGTGTGTGTTAGGTTGGATCACATGTGTATATAAACACATGTCTACTATTTTTAAATTTAAAGCAATCACAAATGATTATGTAATAATTAATGAGTTTTGTTCTCCATGTAGTGTGTGTTCCTGGTTTGTTCACATTACTGTGTCTAATACTAAATAATTCTAAAATTGTTATTTAAATACTTTGTATATGATGTGTTGGTTTAAAATATTTTATGGCATTATCTATGCACTTTAAAACAGGTTACTAATTTGGTATAAATTGCATTGAGGTTAATCCAACTATGTAGAGGTTAAAATGACTAACAATTAAATTACTAATAATTACGTATTTTAATTTACCTTAATGAAAACTTAAATTTAAGTTCTGTTATGTACAACCTGAAGTCCTCTTATCTAGAGTTTATCTCAATGTTTAGTTTAATTCAGCAAAATATTATTCTCATGATGTTCCAGTGATGCGTTAGTGAGAGAGAGTGAGAGTGAGAGTGACTCCCTGTTCTACAGTAAAATGTGCATTAACATTTACAAGAGTTTACAGCTATCTGATGAAGCAGCGCTGTCAGATCTATTTAATATATAGAACATAACTGACCAAACACACAGTGACGTGTAGAAATTAAATTGTTATTTACGTAAGTATTGAAAGAGTTTGTGCAGTTCATGTTTAGTGGAATCATGTAGGTTTGTATTTCATTTATAGAATTTGACAGACTCCCTTTCACACCTCAGTCAATAGATACATCCTGATAATGGATCATTAGATCATAAACTCCATCAGTCTAAAAAACTGTTGTGGTGATTATAAAAATAAGGTGATTCCAAAAGGTACTTGGTGTCAAAACCTGTTAGAGCTAAGACTAGTGATGGATTGGTGGAAACATTTGTTAGTAATGTGTAAAGTTCTTAGTTGTGAGTCTGTGAATTTGGGCACAATGCAGAGCTTATGGTTTTGTTAAACACTAGACTATGTGGGTTTTCTGTGGCTTTATTGACCTGCTTCCTGATTTTGTCACTTTTTAAGCGAGTGTGTTGATGTGTTTTACCTCATCCAGTGTCTGTGAAATGGCTCTGCTCGTCCTCCTGCTCTTCTTCTATCTGATTCTGGACATTAACTCTCAATGTGAGTTAATATTTTGGTGCTGTGATATGATGATGAAATAAATAAATAAATGCTTTAGATATTCCTTTGCATTTATACACAATGGTTGAACTTTACTGCCTTGTATTTTGATGTTCACTGTGTGTGTGTGCAACTATACGGTTGGGTTTGTTTGGTTGTAGATGTTCCTCAGCCCCGGCTGCTGGTGTCTCCTGAAGTTCTCACATTGAGCGGATCAGTGTATCTTCACTGTGATGTTCCACACGGTGTTAAAGTGTCTCTGTGTTATTTCTACCAAGAGAGAGACGACACAAATCTAAAACTCTCTCCATCATGTCAGCTCTCAGTCACTGGTTCTGAACTGATCAGGTGGACAGGACGCAGCTCTCCTGGAACTCTTCATATTACTTGTTACTACACTGATTTCTCTGTTCGTACTCCTTCTCCTCACTCTCTCCCAGCTCCAGTCACAGTGCTGAGTAAGATCTATGTTACAACTTACTGTAGACCTTTATATAATATATGCACTTTATGTACGTATTACTGTCCGTGTGAATCATAAAACGACCTTAATGTACTGTAACATTTATATAAGTGTTATGTAAGTTCTTTGTTTAATTAAATTATATTTTTATTTTCTTCATTCCTCTGCAGATCAGAAACCGGTACTAAGTGTCTCTCATGATAATCAGTTTGATGAAGTCAGACTTGTGTGTGAAATACCAGAGTCAGAGTCAGTAAGAGCTGATTTTAGCTGTAATCTCTACACTGGAGAAAATCCTCAGCCTTATCTAACCCAAACATCTCAAAAGAGACAATCTGGGAAGCTGGTTTGTATTTTTACAGCACAGAGAAATGATCTGTTCAGAAGTCTGCAGTCAGTAAAGAGTGATGAAGTGAGCTGTGATTATTCACTGATCTCTGACCCGACTGCTCGCTCTCTAATGAGTCAGAAATACAACTTCGTACGTAAGTTATATTTAAGTTATTCCTCAGTTTTTATAATGTTGAACGGTGTTTAAACGTCTTTTCATCAGGTTTCCTTTTATTTATTTGCTGCTGTTTAGTGTGATATTTAGAAAACAATCTAAAATCTTTAAAAAAGGAATGAATTACAATAAGAATCAGTTTGGCATTTCAGTCAGATGGAAATTGTACATTTCAGTAAATGACAGTATACTGTGTGTGTGTGTGTGTGTGTCTAGTCATTAGATGCAATAATTTTTTTTTATTTATAAATTTTTTCAGACATGCAATAATTCCCTTTAAATGTACATTTATCAGTTTTATATTGTATTCTCATATTCATTTTAACTTCTACAGTTGTGCAATAAACACTATTTTTTTATATTCTTTTCATGTATTCGCTTTTCATTTTGATATGTACCCTTTGGTAGAGCTGTCGACTGTATCATTATTGCGACCAACAACGACAATTAAACATAAATCTCCTACAGGTTAGTTAATTTCTCCAGCTACCACTGTTTGTAATTTGACGTTACAATATAATCATTCATTTTTATCATACAGCATGTGCTATACTTCAGTTCCAATTTATAAATAATAAGTAACAAAGTAACACAAATCTGTTTGTGTAATAGTTTTATAGACTGCCTGGCCAAAAAAAGTTACTGTACAATTTCAGATGGGTCAAATTACCAGCCTGCATTAGGCAAAGAAAATATAAAAAGTCCCATAATTGAGTTAAGAACTGTAACAATATAAATAAAACCTGAAATGAGTTGAAACACCAAGCAGATCGCCAACAACCGACCTACCTTGTTGGTCAAAGGGTCATGCTCTCCACCACCTTAACATTAACACAGTCTCCCATAAGATCTCCCCTAGGTACACCAGACCATTTACCATTTCTAAGGTCATGAACCCATGTATAGTCAGACTACTCCTACCATCTACCATGCGACGCATCAACCCCTCGTTTCACGCCTCCCAAATAAAAACCTTAGTTCATGCCCCTTGTTTCCTGCTCTCCCTGCCAATTACTGTATCTGAGTGCACCAGTCATTAATCAAGTTATCCATCTGTAGCTTTAAAGGAGAGCCGGTGACCTCACTTGCTGCTGAAGTATCTTGTTTGCGTGAATCCTGTGTTTGGCCCTGGATGTCTTGAGATCATCTCTCATTTTCGGATTTAACTGTGTGTGTATGACCTTGCATGTTTACCAATATTTGATCATGGACTGCGCTTCCGAAATTGATCTCTCTCACTGCCGAATTTTTTACCGACCCAGTCTTGCTTTACGAACTTCTTGCCCACAGCTCTGGATTCAAAAAAGTCTTTAGGATTCATCTGGCTTTCGACCCCGCCTGTATTTCCAACCTTGATTCTTGTCTTCTCCATCAAACAATTTTTGCTCGTGGCACTTCCGCGTTGGCAGACATTAGACAAGAGAAATGTGCTTTGATATACAAGCAATTTGAGATACAAACATGCTTCTGGAATGAGTCATGCTCGCAATCCAAGGTTTTACTGTATTTAGGAATTGAAGCAATATGAATAAGAATAGGTTTAATCATTTATCTAACAAATTTTACGTTTCTACTATAAATACATAGATAAACATATGCATGTCAAGTTGTGTGTGCAGTTTTCAGTACAGTAAGTTCTATAGAACAATGTCAGAGCTGATATTTTAGTTACTTTTGAACTTATTTGTAAATATTTTAACAGATTTTTTGCCCATGCAAACAAATATGTATTTATATAAAACATTTATACCAAGTTTTCATACTGATTAATCATTTTAACTTTATTGAGTATTTTTTTCAATGAACATCCATCTTTTGGGAGTCTTCAGTTTTCATCAGTTTGGAGAGTTGTGATACTGTGTGTGCTTGTGGCTGCAGGTTTACTGACTGGATTCTGTCTCCTTGCCTTCTTCAGTGAGTTATTTTTCTCATTTTGTTATTAGCATAAATACTACAGTAGTTAATTATGGCTGTTCACAAACAGTGATTTATATTATTTTTGTAGCAAGAGGGTTCCACAGAAATGTATATATCCTGCCTTCATTGATTACACAGTGTTAGCTAACATAATGTATATTAAAATAGTAAACTAAATTAAATATTAGTATGAGATGCTTTATTAATTATTAGAGGCCACGAAAACCTTTTTTTTTCCAGCTAAACCCCAACCAAAAGTAAATGATCTTTTTAATATACATATTACATGCGTTACAGTTTTATTCTTGTTTAAAATTTATAAATGAAACTTAATGACGATGACATTTTCATTTGGTTTTGTGTGTGTGTGTGTGTGTGTGTGTGTGTGTGTGTGTGTGTGTGTGTGTGTGTGTGAACTGTTTCCCTGCATATGGAGATGAGGTTTATACAGAGGTGATGTACATACTCTCCTCTCAGCAGTTCTCAGAGGAAACACAGCTGCTTTTAGCTTCCTCTGAACGACGCTGAACAGGACGTGTGGCTTCTGTTCTGCACTAACTCCATCTACATTTAGAAGTGTGTCTTCTACATTTAGATTGTACATGCTCTAAAGATGATGATGATCATGACGGTGTCTATTTGTAATATTTTTTTAGATGATCCTACTTTTCTATTACGCAGCTCTGCTTTTACAGAACTAAATTATTGTGTTAATCACAGCACTATGTTTATGGTCACAAATAAAGAATATTATATAGACACACACATTTCTAGATTTTAGTTTAGGAGTACAGAGGAAAATTAGCCTTCTGCCTAGCTTTGGCATATATGGAGAAATATACAGTAACTAATATGCACTGTTCCTTTCATATAAAAAGTGAAGAGTAAAGAGAAAGAATATTAAAAGGTCAGCTAGAGAAATGCAAAGAAAGGATGAAAACAACTCTCTACCTGGCAGTCACCTAATTTTCTATATGAAGATTTGTTTATATTTTTACTTATGCGTAGATATAAAATACTTAGAAATCACAACTATATGAAATAACCCATATAGTGGAACCTTGGATTACGAGCATAATTCATTCCAGAAGTTGGCTCGTGTTCCAAAACACTTGTAAACCAAATCATCATTTTCCCATAAAAAATTATGAAAACTCAAATTATTCATTCCACAGCCAAAAAAATAAATATATAAAAATAATTAATACAATCTATAAAGTGACAATAAAACAAATTAACCTGCAGTGTGTGTGCGTGTGTCGGTGTGTGTGTGTGTCGGTGTCAAATTACGTGCGTGCACACACATAGGAGACGCTGAAACAGAGAGGGAGATGTTGATTATTAAGTAAGAGACGAGCACTAAGACCCAGCAGGGGAGACGATTACACACAATTCCGCAGTGCAAGAGTGACGCTTGGTGTCAAAATAAGAGGTTCATGTGTGATACATGATACTCTGCACTCATAAACCAAGACTTGCTCGTTTTTCAAATAAAAAATTCTTAAAAATCTTTGCTCGTCTTTCGGAAGTCTCGTAAACCGCATTACTCGCAATCCGAGGTTCCTCTGTATAAAGAAGTATAAGTTGTCTTAGAAGGTTTTTCCTTATTTTGCTCATTTGAAATATTTTAAATTAGAATAAAAATTTAGCATCCTGATTTCTGTAAAGCTGCTTTATGATATTGTCCACAGATAAAAGTGCTATAGAAATAAAAATACATTTAATTGAAATATTAGACACATTTTTGAGGCACACATTTAATGATTTTATTCAGTTTCCTGGTTTAATAATTATATGTTGATATTCATAATCAATCAAAATCCTTTATGTGTATATTTCATATTTTAAACTTAAAATAGATTAAAGTTATGTTAACCCTCTATGGAGTGTTAACATATCTTAAAATAGATTAAAGATAAAAATCTATATATTTTAGGGGAAAACATTATTTCACAATAGTTTTGGGAGCTTTGGGGTCTCTGATAATATATTAGTCATTAAATTTGTCCCCCCACAAGCCCCCCACAGATTTTGGTTTGCTATGAGCACACTAAAACGTCTCGGGCTACTTTGCTGTAATCGGGTTACGGTAGTAACCCGAGACGTTCCCTTTCAAAAGCTGCACTCGATGCTGCATGAAACATGACAAGCCGAAATTGTGGCTACATACCTTCTGAAAGTACTACGGCATAAGCTCGAGGACAACTCCAGCACTAAAACAATTCGGGGGTGGACTGGGTCTACATATTTTGCCATGCACCAACTTTCAAATACACTTCATTTGTTCTTCTAGTGGAGGGAGCCCTAGCACTTAAGAATAATTTCAATTATGCTGGCTGGAAGAGCAGCATCTCTTAGTTGGTCCCCTTCAGGGGCCAGAGGTGAAGGTTCCAGAGCTCGGGCTGAAATATTGTTCCCTGTGCCTGAGAGATATTAGATCCGATAACCACACTCTGGTTGGCCAACGTGGCGCTATCAATAAGAGGTGCAAACCCTGTTGACGGACCCTGGCCAGGACTCCCAGGTGCAGATCGGAGGAAATGCATAAATGCGTAATCTGGGCCACGTATGGGCCTTTGCATCCAGACCCAGGGGAGCTGGAGGAGTCAGAGAGTAGTAAAGAGCACATTGTGTTGTTTCTTGCGAGGCAATGTGGTCCACCACTGCTACATAAAATCTTTCCCAGATTTGACTGACTACTTCAGGGTGGAGTTTCCATTTCCCATGTGTCACAGCTTGTCTGAATAGTAAGTCTGCTCACACATTTAGATGCCCCGGAATGTAAATCGCCCTGAGGGATAGTAACTTGTCCTGTGCCCAAAGCAGAACCTGGTGCGCTAGCTTGTTCAAGCGGCATGAGCACAGTCCGCCCTGGCGATTTATGTACGAGACTACCGCACTAGGACATGGTAGCCTCTCAACTGCAGGAGGGAATATTTCAGGGCCAGAAATAGAGTCATCATTTCGAATTGCCACGCAAGAAGATGACCTCTCCAGATCCCTTGGGCTGGATGGGCCTTGAGGGAAGCGTCTGTCATTAGCCTCCTGCGATGACAATGCGAACATAGACTGGGACCCAGAGTCAAAAACCGGGGTCTGAACCACATAGAAAGGGTACGAAGCCCCTGGCGGGTAACCCTTATTTGCCTCCGGGGATTGGCCCTTTAGTGAAATCCCCTGGCTCTTAGCCACAATTGAAACGCTCTCAAGGCCCAAAGGTATAACAGTGGACATAGCTACCATGAGAGCTAAAAACACACTGAAAGTAATGAACAGTCACCTTCTGGCCTAGCCTGATTTCCTTTGAGTATGGATTTGACACGCACAGAAAACAGCTGTGCCTGCATCGCGATCAAATTCCATGTGACACCCAAAAACATTGTCCTCTGAGCAGGAATGAGAACGCCTCTCCGGGCATTTGAGTCTCAATCCTAACGATTGGAGGTGAGCTAGGACGACAATGTTGAAGCGCAAGCTGCTAAGACTGAGCCAGGATAAACCAGTCGTGTATGTAATTTAGAATACGGTTGCCCTGGAATCATAGAGCCAGCGCTGCATCCATGCATTTTATACATGTGCGGGATGACAGGGCTAGGCCAAATGGAAGGACCTGATTCTGGTAAGCTTCACCCCCGAAAGCGAATCTCAGGAACTTCCGATGTTGTGGCAATATTTCTATATGAAAATATGCATTCTTCAGCTCGATTGTCACAAACCAATCCTCTGGTTGGATTTGAGAAACAATAATTTCGGCTGTCCTGAAACATGGCAGGAAAGAACCGAGCACCTAGCACCTTTCACTGGAGACAACACCAGTGGTGGCAGAGATTGGACAACAGCCTCCAGGGGGTGGGAGGGAGGAGTCTTTATACCTTATTGGAATTTTTACATGCCCCTCCCCCATGGTCCTGGGCACGTCAGCTTCAGGACTTCTTTGGGCGGAGATGATGCTCCTCAGGGCCAGTCTTTTTTGAGACGGATTGCGAAGCACGGCGAGTCCCTCCCCAGTCTCTAAGAGGGGGGACCCGCCTCGCCACACTCTCCTTCTGCGCCTCTTGGGGACCAGACCTGGCTCCTGAGCACGGCAGGAGCGAAACCTCACAAGGCCTGCTTGTAGAGCTTCGCCGCCAAAAACCTAGTGGCGGTGGTGTTTACGGTGTCACCAAAGAGGCTGGAAGGTGAGATGGGGCATCAAGGAGAAAAACTCGATCCCTGCCCTTGAGGCCCATGAGGTTAAGCCATAGATGTCTCTCCATGGCGACCATGGCAGCGATAGCACGGGCTGTCTGCTTGGTGGCACAGAGAAATAAATCTGTGGCTTGGTGTACGGAAATGCTGCTTCGTCGATAGAACCGCCAGTGCTCAGATCCCTCAGCAGATCAGTGATATGCCTGCAAAACTGCCATGGTGTGACCATGGTGTGACCATGGCCATCAGCCTGACCCGCTGCCTGAAAAGCTTTCCCCACCAACGAAGATGTTAGTCTAATGTTAGTCTACACGGCTTGGTGGGTGTTAGGTTTTAAATGAAGAAGTAGTGTGTCCGAGCTAAGTTTTAAGCTAAGAGAAGAAGAGTTTTAACTTGTTGTGTCCGCTGCACCTTGATACACTTACCGGTCCGGGCCCGATCGTAGTAAAAAAATTAAAAATTAAAAAAATAATCACACTCAGAGACTATATATAAAATTTAATTGCTAAATTAGTTTATTTAGACAGAGTTAGGTCTTTAGACTTTGTGTGACTCAGCTTTTCACACATCTATTTCATACATTAAGTTAATTCCAACACGTACTGTAGAAGAGAACACAGAAGAGTGTTAATGCAAGTCTTCCTTCTACCCTGAGTAAGGGGCGACCAGGAGGGAGTGTGGAGCAGTGTGAGTGTGATAAAGCTGAAAACAGAGCAGCACCCACTTACCTCAAAACACTTCATACAGTGTATAGCAATGACGGGGTGCAGGTGAGCTTAGAAATTTAGAAAATGAGACAGCAGCACCTTTAATGTAAATGTACACATCAATGTGATATTTTGAAACAAGAATTTGCAGAACTTTTTGTTTTCTTAATGTGTGGTTGGCGCCTTTGTGTCAACACCAAGTTTTAGCGCTGCTGAAATCCCCCAACAAAATCCATGTAATTTAAGGTTTGTGTGGTATTATAGTGTTTGGTTTAAAGAATGTATAAACCTACCTGTTTTAAACTCAAGTAGTGTTTGGTTGTTGGACTAAGACTGGTGATGGATTGGTGGAAACGTCTGATAGTAATGTGTAAAGTTTTCAGTAGTGAGTCTGTGAACTTGAGCACAAGGGAGAGCTCAGTGTTCAGTTAAACACTAGAATACGTGGGTTTCCTGTGGCTTTAATGACCTGCTTCCTGATTTTGTTACTTTTGAAGCGAGTGTGTCGATGTGTTTCACTTCATCCAGTGTCTGTGAAATGGCTCTGCTCGTCCTCCTGCTCTTCTTCTATCTGATTCTGGACATTAACTCTCAATGTGAGTCGATATTGTGGTGCTGTGAGTTGAGTGTTGTGTTCTTAGAGATAGATTTGCATTTATACACAATAATTGAACTTTACTGCTTTGTAGTTTGCCGTTCAGTGTGTGTTTAACTACATGGTTTGGTTGTAGATGTTCCTCAGCCCCGTCTGCTCGTGTCTCCTGAAGTTCTCACATTGAGCGGATCAGTGTCTCTTCACTGTGATGTTCCACACGGTGTTAAMGTGTCTCAGTGTTATTTCTACCCAGAGAGAGACGACACAAATCTAAAACTCTCTCCATCATGTCAGCTCTCAGTCACTGGTTCTGAACTGATCAGGTGGACAGGACGCAGCTCTCCTGGAACTCTTCATATTATTTGTTACTACATTGTGGATTTCTCTGTTCGTACTCCTTCTCCTCACTCTCTTCCAGCACCAGTCACAGTGCTGAGTAAGATCTATGTTACACACACCTTTTATAATGTGTGTATTATGGGTAAAACCTTTCTGCATAAATTATACAGTTACATTAATATACCTTTATGCTGTTTTGCTATGAATTTTTTAATTAATTCATCAATTTGTTTATTCCTTTTTTTCAGGTCAGAAACCGATACTCAGCATCCGTCATGATAATCAGCTTGATGAATTCACATTTGTATGTGAAATACCAGAGTCAGAGTCAGTAACTGCTATATTTAGGTATAATCTCTACACTGGAGAAAATCCTCGGCCTTATCTAAAGATTAAAAAGAGACAATCTGGGAAGCTGGTTTGTATTTTTACAGCACAGAGAAATGATCTGTTGAGACGTCTGCAGTCAGTAAAGAGTGATGAAGTGAGCTGTGATTATTCACTGATCTCTGACCCGACTGCTCGCTCTCTAATGAGT
>QMIH01002862.1:5000-34485 GCA_003987875.1 Clarias batrachus
ATTATCAACAACAATCTTATTTAAAAATAAATAAAAATGAGACGTAGACGTGTTTCAGACCCACACTGAGACTGGCATTTAATAATCAACAAATATTCATTAGGATTTTAGCTAAACTGTGCTAAAACACAACAAATCAGGTCATGTGATGATTGGCTCACATATTAACAATCATGTAATCATAGTTGAGACTGAATTCTTCTAACCAATCATAACGCAGGAGGTGAGATCTGTCAGATAAAGATGCAAAGTATGACAACAAAATTACTAAATAATCACATTTTTTGTTTAAAACTCACTTTAAATGAAAGATAAACGTGTTTTATACAGACACTGAGATTCAACTATATCATGAAGAAAGACTGAGGCAAACTGGGCTAAAAATGAGAACAATTTAAGCCCCGCCTCCATGCCCCAGGATTCTAACCAATCAGAGAAGAGAATGAATGCGTAACACTAATCACAATGCTTGCTGAGGGATTTGGAATCAATCTTTTACAAAGAAATAAACAAAAACAAAGATACAGTTTAAAGCAACAGATTCAACGATGTGATTTTAGCGCTCATCTCACAGCGACTCTGTACCCTGACCAGATAAACTCTCACCATCTCACAGTAAACACTACTTTGTTCTTCTCTGTGCTTTTCTTCTCCCACGACCCTTCTGTATTTTCCTTCTCCTCCTAATGTTCCTTCAGCTGCTCAGTAGGATTCGTTTACGCTCACGACTCCAACGGTTTCTTCAGCTCTGTACGGTGTGAAGTCAGGAGATACTGGAGATGAATCTATCAATGATATGTTCGGTTTGAATCTTGAGTTCTTTGGATATATTGGATCAGAATTCATTCTCGAGATCTCAAAAATGCAAGTTAAATGAATTCATGTAAGGCAAGGCACGGTTGTTCGTACAGCACACTTCGTACACAATGGTCATGAAAAAGGTCATGTGACCTGATGAGTCCAGACCGAGTCTGTTCCAGAGTGATGGGCGTGTCAGGGTGAGAAGGGAAGCGCTGTAATGAAGCGACGCTCCCATCATGCATAGCGTCCACTGTACAAGCCTCTGGAGACAGTGTTATGATCTGGGGTCGCTTCAGTCGCTCAGGTCGAGACTCAGCAACGTCATGTGGAGATCAAATGAAGTCACATGACCACCTGAATGTACTGAATCACCAGCACATCACATCTGTGGAGGGTTTCTGCTTCCCTGATGGGAGAACATTTATAAGAAGTTTATAGAAAAGATTTACAATGTTCAGTCACAGAGGAACACGAGAGGATTCACTCCAGTCCCAATAATGTAAAGGTTAAAAATATAAGAATACACTTTGCACTTTACGGCCCTCACGAGCCTGTGTTTTGTCTGTTTATAAGAGGCAACAATAAACGCCAGTGTTGTCTCCAAACCATGATGTCATGGAAGAGACTTCCAGCTAAACATCTCCCTGAGTCTCTGAGCTCCGGCTCCACACACGTGCCTGAGCTGGAACTAAACCCCAAAGCTCCACATCACTTCTGCCTCCTTTTAGCTGCATTAGAAGAGTTTTCTGGATTTCAGCTAAACTATGAGTGACTTTCAAGTTCAGAAAAAATTCCAGGGAAAAGATTTCCCTCCAGCTCACACCGAGCGCCTTCCCGGCTTCTTGCCTACAAAAACAAAGAGCGGACCAAAAGGAAAAATGAGTGCGAGTTGAAAAATGAAATAAAAAAAAAAAGAAGAGGGCCTTGCCCATGAGGGATGAAATTGGATGTGTTAATGCAAACCAGCAGGGTTTAGAGAACGAAGAAAAAACTCCAGCGCTCTCACAATCCAGAGCTTTGTGTTCCTCAGGCCGAGCAGAGAGGCCTCAATAACAGCCGTCGCCCCTCTGATGTCATGCACCGTCGCTCATATTTGCTTGTACTGGAAGCGGAGAGAGGAATGAACGCGCTCTGGCTCGGGCTGGAAGCAATTAACAGCACTGATGTCATGATTCAATACAATGGCAGACTTTAGGGGGAAAAAATAGGAGAGCGTGGAGGATCGGCGCCGTTAACTGTAAACGACCCGCTCGAAGGCTTTCTGCGCCTCCGATTCACAAAGTGACCAAAAAGCCACTGCGAGTCCACCTGGGAGTCACACGGGCGCAGAGGAAGGGACAGTAATTAGAGGAAGAGTCGAGTCGAGTCGAGGCTCTGGTGATGGAGAAGAAGCTGGAACAGATGTGGAGCCTCCAGGAGCCTTCAGGGGACCGAGGACAAGATCAAAGGTCAGGAAGAGCTCATGATTCTGTTCACAGCTTCCTCCAGTCGAGAAGAACGTCTGCACTGAAAACCGCTTCAGACGTCACTGTACTGATCACACACACACACACACACACACACACATATATATACACGAACACACACACACACACACACATATATATATACACACGCACAAAAACTAGATACTGAAATAATACAGAAATTTGTTTCCTGGTGACAGAATTCCAGTTCATTAAAACTGAAAGTGGATTGTAAAAATATTCACACACCCACACAAACAAACCACACACACACACACACACACACACACACACACACACACAGACTTATGTTAACTTAAACTATTTCACTATTTTAAGATATAATTAAACATTTTTGTATATTTATGAATTTAGTAAAGTGACCACAGAGCTCCTGAACGACTTGACTCATATCCGTAAGTCCGAATCACATCTGACTCACCAGCTCAAACGAGCTCCTAATAACATTATATAGAGACTTTTATTCATCTAAGTGATTCATACAGTATATTATCCATAAAAATGACTTCTTAATTTATTGAAGAGTTTATTCTGATCAATATGAATGATTAAGTTTGATTTAATTTATTGATTCTGTTTTATTCATATGAGTGTAAATTTAAATTTAATCCATATGGGTGATTCAAATGATTCATTAGAGCGATTCAAATTTGATCATTCTGAGTGATTCAGGTTTGATTATTCTAATTAAATAGGATTTAATTCAGCAAAGTGATTCAGATTCGATCCATTTTATTGATTCAAATTTGATTGATCTGAATGATTCATATGTGATTCATTGATTCAAATGTAAAATTATTTGTCTGAATAACTCAATTGCAGTTCCCTTGAGCAATTCAGATTTAATTCATAAGTGATTCAGATTTGATTCTTCTGAGTGAATCTCACTGAACATGATTCAGTTTGTGAACAGAGAAGCTCTGCTGTATTACAGTGAGAATAAACGTCCTTCCAGTCTGACATCACATGGGTGTTACAGATCATGTTTCAGAATCGGGGTCAGTCAGGGTCAGTAGGGGTCAGTCGGGGTCAGCGGGTCACCGAGGGTCAGCAAGCGCTCTGAACAAACGCAAATAAACAAAAGCAAACATGAGCAGCTTCTCATAATAAAGCACCTCATAAAGAGTCGTATCCAGAACATTAACTTCATTGCAGCCAAAAACCAACAGAGAACCAAAACAGCGCTGTGTTTCCTCTCAGAAGCGAGCAGGAGAGTGCTGCGTATTTACACCGTGCTGTTTGTGTCCAAAGAGCAAATAGAACATGAGTCAGGGGACAGAGACGGCGCTGCACAACACCACGGCTCGGTGTGTGTACAGGGAGAAAGATAAACACTGCACAGTGGGGGCACATGACACAGCGATCCACAATGCACACACACACACACACACACACACACACACACACACATATAAGCACATGACCGTTTGGGTAAGTGCTCACTCCTCCATCTGCTGTACTGATGCTCACACTGCACTGCTGTAGCTTAAACACATCACTACTGACACTTTCTTAAATTCTCTTTATGTTGTCCACAAGGGGAGAAACTTTAACGAAGACCTGAGAGCTCTGTTTAAAAATGTTCAGGAGGAAAACTTTTTAAATGCTTTCTAAAAACTTCTAAACTTTCTCCCAAAGCTGATTGGTTCTGTGAAACAAAAAATTATGATAAAGTAATAAACTTTAGTTATGGGTTTTTTTTTTAACAGATATTCTGTTTCAAGCATAAACATTACAACAAATAAAGTAAAATGTGAGAAAAAAAAGTATAAAAATGTATTTACACAAATGTGTTCAAAATAATAGATAGATAAATAAATAAATAAATAAATAAGGGGTTTGCCAACATACTTTAATCTTTTCCTGATTCTCCGTCAGCGTCTCTGCTTTTGTTTTTATTACAGTTACGAGTTATTAGTCAACGCTAATGACGACATACAGGATTGTGTTTTTAAAAAAAAACAGAATTTAAATCACATGACTTTCATCATTATGCTTTTATAAAATTTTCATAAAGATGATCAATATACGGGAAATATTTTATGGCAATAATGTAATTACCGAAACATAAATGTAAAACTTTTTTTTTACTTTTAAAGGATCTCCCGCAGCCCACCCGCAGTACCATCACGGCCCACCAGGGGGAAGAAACAGTAGAAACAGATCTGCATGAGATCATCTCAGTGCTAAACTATGCAGTGATGTTAGAGTTAAAGTATGCTAGGCTAGCTGTTAGACGTTATCCTTCAGCGGTTAGCCGTTAGTGGTTAGCCGTTAGTGGTTAGCCTAACCTAGCCTTCTTTAAGAATGTAGCTCCCTGCACACATCCAGACAGTTATTAAAAGAAAGAGAGATGTTCTTGGCTGAGATGTTCTTCGTTCTAACTGAGGTCTTGTAAAGAACTGAAGAACTGCAGCAGGTGACGGAACAGACGTCTGAGCGATCCACACGGACCTGCAGCTACAACAGAGTATAGTGATCACATCCGGGTCCAGAAGAACAGCAAAGAACTGAACCTTCAACTAGATTAAGAACGCTGTGAAGTTTTTCACTTCAGTACAGTGTGTGTGTGTGTGTGTGTATCCTTAAAGGGGTTCTGTACAGAACCTTTATTAGTGTATATAAGAACCCACAATAATGGCTCTCTGACACGGCACACACCATAACAGAAAAAAACAGAAGTGTGTTTAAATGAAAGCGTTCCAATAGTCTGTTTCATCAAGTTAGGAAACAAATTAACCGTCCAAGAACCCATGAAGAACATTTAAGAAGAGCACTTATTTGTAAAGGATCAATTTAATCATGAATATTGTTATATATTTAGATATTAAACGTATATCCTAGATGAGCAGAGATTCTGAAATAATCTCTGAAACTGCAGAAGCGAACATCTGGTAATTAAATCAAGATCCGTGTTCCTAAACTCTAAACGTTAGAACGTCACCTACCTCGATGAAACTTCAGTCCATCTCATTCACAGCTTTATCTTCTCAGCTCTTAGTAGTGTAGTGAGGACGACACACACACACACACACACACATGAACGTAGCGCCTCCCTGGACTGCACACTAAATCTCTCCACCACATTTTCCATGGCTCTCATGTGTGGGCTGATAGACACCGAAAACAGCCGGGGTGGAAACGCTCAAAAAATTAGGAACACTCTCCAGCATTATGGAACATAAACATCGAAGTGAAAGTCAATTAATAATATTAATAATGCGTGTGACTCTTTCTTCCCTGCAAGGTTAATTTTATTCAAATATATTTCCCCAGTCAGAACTGTCAATCATCAGAACCGCTCATGGACACGATGACCCGGACTTCCTCCTCGGCGTTCCCGATCCTGCACACGTCCTCGCTTTTTTTTTCTCCACGTGACCGCATGCTGTAACATTCACATGCCAGGAACAAAAAACTGCAGCATCAGCCTTAAAAACATTCCTGAAGGAAATCCTGTTCTGATGTTGCTGAAGTTTTACTGATTTATATAATAACGGACGCATGAAGCTGCTGCTGAAACCCAGCGCAGTAGAAGCACAGATCCACTATATACAGCAGATCAGACCACTGTTCAGACCTGTATATTTATATTTAAATATATTCATAATATAGACACACAATGGTTCCCAGTCACGGTACGAATCACTCGAGACTATTCGTGTGACAGCAGCCTTAATCACTTCTTTAAGGATTCCATCAGGCCCACATGTTTATTTTAGATTTGACGGCACCTGATTAGTTGAAGTACACGAGTAAGAGCCAGATAAGTATTCTTCATGAACTCGACACTAATCCCTAATCCTTACCCTGATCATTACAGAAGGTCTGAACAGGAACCTGGAGAAGATGTTATGCAGCATCATGAATTCCAGACTTTCATATAAACCAGCCGGTCCGATGGCTGTCCCAGTCCTGGGTTTCAGCTTCTGTTTAACATTAGGAGTGTAAAGCCCGAGTCTTACTGAGCGACGGAAACATCACTGTAATACTGAAGACGATTACTCCATCAACTCCATGAACTTTCAGGTCTTCTGTGAAAAACCTCAACACCAGTTAAAGTGCATTCATTATGTGTCTGAGGATAATGATATTTAATATAACTCTAATGCACGGGCCATGAGGAGCTCTGTTGTGAAGGCGCGAGCTGCGGTGCGGTTTGTTATTTAAAGTGTGAGAGAGCGAGCGGCGTGTTGTTTCAGGCCGAGCTCCTCCCAGGAACTTCTGTTCTTCATCCAGTGTGGGTTCTCTGATAAAATCACAGAACCTCAGGGGAAGAACACGGAGTTCATAAACATCAGGAGCAGGATGTGAGCTTTTCCATCACACACACACACACACACACACACACACACGCACACACACACACACCTACAGTGATGTGACAATGTTACAAACTCTAATGCCTACAAAACAAAGCAAAATTTGATTAGACTCGTGAACGCTGAACGACGGTGAATCACTTTGACTCACTGAATCACTGATTCATGACTCACTAAACTGATTCACTTTCCGGAAAAGCTACAGATTGAAGAGGATAAAGATTCCCGCCATGTGTTATAGACAATGACAATAACTGAGATTTCTATCTTAGATGGTTTATGACATCAGCAGCCGGTGTCGAGCTTTTCTTCTGTCTCGCTTTTCTCCCCAGCTCTTTATTACTTCTCTTATTATTTCTTCTTTTCTCTGTTTTTCCCATTTTTACTCATTTTGTCACATTATGTCTCTTTTAATTCTTTCCTTTATTCTGTCTTAAAGAATTAATTGTAAACTTCAAACTGTCATCAACACTCGTCCCTTTTTCCCCAAACACCTGATTCGATAAGCAGTTCTTCCTTGGCATCCTCAACCCTGCAGTGCTGTGAGAAGATCAGAGCAGTTTCTGTCCCACATCAGACCCGGAGTCACAGCGGTCACTGAATTAATAAAGAAAAGCACTAATTAATTGCTGTGAGCTAATGAGGAAACGTCTTGCTCTGTAAACGTCCCTGGGTCAGCGGTTCCACCCGAGAGAGAGAGTGACAACCCTGAGCACTGTGTGTGTGTGTGTGTGTGTGTGTGTGTGTTGACCAGGAAGTGCAGTGCTGGTATCAGATGGATGAGGCGTGAGTGGAGGAAGCGTCTGACACACACAGGGGACACACGGCGCTCAGCATCACCAGGCTTCCTAGAGCAGATGTGGAGTTAGTGTATGTGGTGTTACTGTATGTGGTGTTACTCTGCTCCCTTCTGCTCCAGCTGTTCCTCCAAACGTAACTTTACTGACCAGGTCAAAGGTTAAACTTTCTGTTAAACCTTATGTAGAGTGTTAGAGCTAAATCAGTACAAAACAGTCTTATGAAGCTCAAAAAAAATCCAGAACTGTTCTAGTGGAGCGGTGCTGGAACCAACGAGACACTGATGAAAAATTCCACAAGATGCTAACATGCGATTATAAGATGCTAACATGCTAATTCATGAGCTAGCATTAAATGTGTATCAGAAACACAGAAAGAGAACAATAACACTCAAAAGGGCGCGGCAGAGATTGTTGGTGTCTCTGGTCAGTGTACGTTGCTAGCACAGTTAGCGCGCGTTGCTAATCAGATCTGAGAAAGAAGCTAGCAGGAAGCAGTAGCATGTAAGGAGAGATTCTGTGCTAATCCAAAGTGAGAATCCAGAATGAAAGTGTGATCCGGCTTCACGCACCAAGGTTCCATTAGACTGCAGCTGATAAACCTTCTCACATCCAGAATAAAAAAAAAAAAACATGACCATCACTGACCACCACACCACACTCCATCAGTGACCTCATCTCTCTCTCTCTAATCTCTCTCTCATCTCTGTCACCTCTCTCTTTCTTCTCTCTCTAATCTCCATCTCTCATCCGTCTCTCTTCCCATCTCACTCTTCTTGTATCTCATTTGTTCAGCATTTAAACTCTTACTCGATGGTTCCCAGACCCCCCCCCCCCCTACCCACACGTAACAGCAGTATTCAGTTTATAAATGTGTGTGATTACTGATCTGGTGAAACGTTCTGTATCATCAGTGTAAGGAGTCTCCAGTGTCAGCGCAGTGTAACAGTCAGTAAAGCTGGAGGTTTTTGCACAGCTTCCGGACGGATGAGTTTGCGCTGCTTTGCGGTTCGTCAGTCACATGATGATGAGGTTTTAGAGAGAATAAAGAGACACTGGTGAGGGGGCGAGTGTTTATAGCTGCTATAACATTAGTGACAACATGAACTCAGTGATTTCACCAACACTGAATATAAATGGAGATACAGTATCCTGTCAGTGAGAGAGAGAGAGAGAGAGAGAGAGAAAGAGGGGGGGGGCATCTCGAGGTGGTGACCAGTCGGACGTCACAGACAGCGTTTTGAACATTATTTTATTTTTAACCCTGACCCTGACCCTGACCCTGACCCTGAACCTATTCCAAGGACAAAAGCCAAATTGATCCAGAATCCACAATCATGTGACTGAGAAACTGCACAGGAGTGTACACTGCTCAGTCCTGAAGACCTGGCAACCCTGAGGAACCCTGAGGAACCCTGAGGAACTCATTCATGACACCGAACCAGCCGAGGAGGAAGTGCTGTAAGGAATCTGTAAGTTTTAAATATCAGCCGTGTTAAAAATCAAACATGCACCCTTTTCTTTTTTGCATTGCATTTAGGCATTAAATGTTTTTTTTTTTTGTATTTTGGTCCGTGCCATCTGACACATCGGGAGACACACACACACACACACTTCCCACCCTGGAGATATACAGTATCCGGAGTGTCTGTGGCAGTTACGTAATGATTGTCATTCACACACTACAGGCAATTTGGGAAAAATAAATTAGTCTAATCTGCATGTCTTTGGACTGTGGGAGGAAACTGGAGTACCCGGAGGAAACCACACACACACACACACACACACACACACACCCACACACACCCCATGGTACTTGAACCTGGAGGTGCAAGGAGACAGTGCTAACCACTATGCTACCGTGCCAAAAGGCACAGAGTAAGCATGCATAAAAGTCTATAAGAAGAAAGAATCTAAACAGATCTTAGGCGTATAATAAACAAAATAATGAAGCTGATTAACTCGATGTTTACATTATTTAAGCCTTTGCTGTTTAAAAAAGCATGGAAAAAATAATGTTTTAAAATATCTAGTTCAATATACAGATATATAAACACAAAGTGTCCAAAATGCATTCACAGAGCAATTAGTCATTAAATATAATTATATTATACAAAAATACTAAATCTGTTTTTTCATCGGAGGTATAAAACCTGTCCTGTGTTGACATCAGCTGGGTTTAATAAAGGAATGCTGGGAAAATGTGATGTCAGAGTCATAAACCCTCAGGGGAGCTCATTACAGGAGAGAGAGAGAGAGAGAGAGAGAAACGGGGCTTTCACACACACACACAGCCGGATCAGACCGATTTCCACCGCTCGTCACAATCCAGAAGAGATCCACCAAACACTGGCTCCACCTGAAACACAGCGCCCCCTAGAGCTCACACTGCAGAGCACTGGAAGGCCAAGGGCTGAGCCCGGAGAAGAGCGCCCTCACCTGGCCGCCCTGAAGCTCAGCTCACTAACACACACTAACACGAGAACAGTCAGAGCCCTCGATCACTACAACACTGTAGCGGAGACACTGCCCATGTAGGTATACACACACACACACACACACACACACATACACACACACATACACACCTTTTAGTGTGGAACAATCAGTATTTACAATGATTGAATTTCTCATGTGAAAATTTGAATCATTTCAGTGACTCGATTCATTCAGCTTCCCTGAGTCAAATGATTCATTTAGATTCGTTCAATAATTCTAAAACCCTGATTGTTTATTGTGGTATTTTATAATTTATGTGTGTTGAAGTTAAATTCCACACCCAGGTTAACACACACAACACACACACACACACACACACACACAACCACACAGACAGACAGACAGACAGACACACACACACACACAACCACACAGACAGACAGACAGACACACACACACACACAGACAGACAGACACACACACACACACACACACACACACACCGCCTGAACTCCTGCTGCTTCTTTCTATTTCATTAGTCTTAATTAATAACAAACTGTGAGAAATTACAGTGCAGCTGTTCAGAAACAATCATTAACACAGAGTTTATTCTTAACTCTCCCTGCTCTGTGTGTGTGTGTGTGTGTGTGTGTGTGTGTGTGTGTGTGTGTGTGTGTGTGTGTGTGTGTGTGTGTGTGTGTGTGTGTGTGTGTGTGTGTGTGTTAGGCCTAAGTGCATGTGCGAGTCAGGACATGTGGAAATGTGATTTTCATTCCTCAGAGGCATTAACATTACATCTCCAACAGCCTCTTAAAATAACACTCTCTCTCTCTCTCTCTCTCTCTCTCTCTCTCTCTCTGTCTCTGTCTCCGTCTCTCTCTCTGTCTCTTTATCTATCCAGTATTTAAAATAAGAGACACAGAACATTAAACCTCACGCTCTCACACACTCGTTCTCTACCGCTCTGATCCTGTACACAGTCACAGGATCCACCGCCAACATCCTGGTGCCAGACAACACAGCGCCCCACAGAGGCCATGCAGAGCCACGCCCCGAGGGGCCAGAGACACACTGGGGGCACAAGGGGAACCCAAACCCAAGGTGGCTGGAATGTTATGGCTGATCAGTGTGTGTGTGTATGTGTATGTGGGTTAGGGTTACACACACACACACACACACACACACACAGTACAGCGCATAAACATGAGAGCATCATGCAGGCTTCAACCCTTCCACACACATTTATGTAACTTTGTGTAATCTGATAGAGAGTTACGAAAGCAAGAAATAGACAAAGACAGATAAAAATAAAGACAAAGAGAATGAGAAGGACAAGGAGAGAGAGAGAGAGAATGTAGGAGAAAGAAAGACAGAAGAGGGAAATACAGGGAAAGAAAACGAAAGGCTGAGCGGGAGACAGAGAGACAGACAGACAGAGAGACAGAGAGACAGACAGACAGAGAGACAGATCCTCCAGGAGAGAACAGAATTTTTGAGGGAGCACCGGTACAGCGCTGGCTCTAAACACATCCTCTCGCACACCACACACTCATTCTCTCCTGGAGGCGTGTCTCATGAGACAGGATGAAACCAGAGAACCGGGAGGAAACCCCACAGACACAGCGAGAACGCCAGAGACTCCAGTTTCAGTGCAAAGAAATGGTGTTGAGAGACAGACTGGAGACTGAGGGGGGAAAATACACGATACACCCAAAAGTATGTGCACCCCTGACCATCACACCCATATGGAGTTCTTCTTCAACCTGAAGGAACAATGGTAATGATCCTCATCCCACACATCCCAGTTAACCAGGGACAGACATGACACACACACCCTGGAGTAGACATCGTTAACAGCCTTGCTCGAGGGCTCGAGGGGCTTCTGATGACCCGTATTAACCCCCGGAGCGTAAACCCTCTGAGCTGCCATTGCCCCAGTGTCCTCTGTATCACTGCACCTGGACCGCTCCAAACCAGCAGGACATTATCATCAGCACCTGACGTGATGGAGGGATGAATAAAAAAAAGATCTTGCTCTGGGGGTTTACCAGGTTTGAAAAGCACGAAGGATCAAAAGAGAAATAAGAAAGAAAGAAAAAGTGAAAGAAGGACAAGTCGAGCTCAACAGCAACAACATGGGCAGGGACACCGAACCCACTGATAAAAGACCTGCCCCTTCACACTGGAAGGAAGCTCATGACATTCGACCTTGCAGTGACCTTGAGGCTGTTTATATCAGTTTAAAAATCTCATCAGTTTGTGTGACCTCAACACACACCTGTAGTGGCACCTCAGCACACACGCTAACTAAAACACATTTCCTGTTACACAGCTGCGCTTCTGAACCGCAGGTGAGGATGGTTTCCCTTTGGATTCTGGTTCCCCTCGAGGGGAGCTTTCCCTCCGCACCGTCACCTCCGGCTGCTCGTTATTAAAGCTACAGATTTATTCAGTTGTGTTAATGTCCAGTGTTAAATGTGGCGTCCTGATAAAAATTATTGAAATAAATGGACAATCAAATGAAAGGCGGGAACAAGAGAGAAAAGACGCAGAGGACTTCCTCTAAATCAGCTTCAAAATTAGGAACAAAGCCTGAACATAAAAACTGACCAAACTGCACAAAATGAACAATAATTATAGCAACTTTAACAATCTAAACACCCTATAATGATCTAACGTTCTGGCAGATGTTATTTGGAGGAGACACGCTGAGCACTGAACAGACAGTACAGCGGGTTTGTAGTGGACACGGTGTTCCAATCGTTACCGAGTCAGTCTTTCTGAACGAGTCACTAAACCAACGAATGACTCAGTGTCGCTCACGGCCATGCGGCGAGTCGGTTCTCTGCATTATCGCGGTGAAGCTTCATTTCTACACTCGTCCACGTCGACAGCGGAGATTTTGTACAGATTTCTGTTATTAAGACGAAGATTCAAGTCTCTCTCTCTGTGAATCGGTTGAGTCATTTAACCCGCTGTGTTTTTATTTCCAGTAGGAGTGTGTGTCTGTGTGTGTGTGTGTGTGTGTGTGTGTGTGTGTGTGTGTGTGTGTGTGTGTTTGTTCAACTGGGTGTGGAAAATAACTTCAACACACATAAATTATAAAATACCACAATAAACAACTCAGGCTTTTAGAATTACTGAATGAATCTAAATGAATCATTTGACTTAAGGAAGCTGAATGATTCGAGTCACTGAAATGATTCATATTTTCACATGAATTTTCAAAATTAATCATTCTAAATACTGACTGTTCCATACTAAAAGGTGTGTCTGTGTGTGTGTGTGTGCATTTTTTTCATTTGGCGTGTCTTAATTTTCAAATTTTCTAATACAAGCCCCGCCCCTTTTCACTTAACGTGTCTAATGTGAGAGGTTAGTGTGAAAAGCATCCGTTTCTACATTTCTACAAATATCTGTTTTTTTTTTAAAATCAGACCACTACGTACAGTGAATTACACATAAACACACACTCATGCGTCTGATTTCTCAAAATAAACCGACCACAAACGAATCAAACGAATCAAACGAATCAAATGAAACACTTTTCGATCTTAACAGTTCTCTCGCTCCATTTAATCCATCTGAGTCCATATCTGCATTTCTGTCAAGCTGCTTCGTGTCCGTGACCATGGTTAGAAATGCAACTGTAATGAATCTAATATTACATAATATTATGATTATGATATAAGACACACATAATATTAATCATGTGATTCAGATACATGTATTTCGTCTACTTTTAGTGAACACACCAGACTACACTGAGATAAGCGTTACTTCCTGAATCCTGACTGAGGTGCACAATCTCACACACACACACACACTAGAAGAATACAGAATGCATGATTAATAAAGCACGCTCAGTAATGATGTGACGTTTAACTCACCGAACTGGACCTCAGTGTTGATTCAGCTTCATTGCACTTTTTATCATTAAACCCGCTATATAAAATAAAGGCCGTCGTTCCACAACCCGAGGAGTTTCTCACACACTCGCACACTCCCTTTCCAAGCTCTGAATGCGTGATGAGAACACTATACACTGGACACACACAACGTAAATAAATGATTGTCTCTCCTGCGTCAGGTCGGATCAGATCACACCGGGGTTCTCGGGTCGCAGCTCAGAGTCACAGCTGAGCCGGAACAAAACCTGACAGCTTCAATAAAAGAGCAAACCTCGCCCAAAGCTAATCTTCATCTTCCTCCTCCTCCTCCTCCTCACCTCCCCAAATCCTCCCTGGGAGGAACAGAACCCCGGGACAGAGAAGGAGCACGTGGCGAGTCTTTACGAGATAAGAGAAAGAGGTCGAGTTTCACAGTGACGTCAGTGAGGAGTGTGTGTGAGTGTGTGTGTGTTAGAGCTTCATGTGGAAGATCCATGTTTTGTACCAACAGCTCGCTTCGTGCATTAAAAGGCCTTAACGTGAAACTCATGAACCATGTGACCACATCATCCTGGAGCCGTTCCCACATGCCCTGACTTTCCCTGGACTTTCTCGAGTGTAAACTCTTGACTTGGACTCTGTGACGTCACGCGCCTTAAATCCTCTAAACACTGACTACACATTAGCTCTGAAAGGTGAAGGTGTCCGTATGAATCACTTCAAACTCACACTGAACTGTCAAGATTTCCCTGGTCACTGTTAAACACTTAAACTGCAGCTCACACCTGGTCTGATCTCTCAGCTGTAATTAGACACAAGCCCTGGACCTGCTGCGCACGTCTGTCATAGACCTCATCATACACAGTGTTGTGCCTGGTAGTGTTTAAGTACTGAGTGCGATATAGTTGTGGCTTTATGAGGGGCGTTCAAGTCAAAGCGGGACTTTTGATTGTGAATAACTACACTAATGCACTGATCCCAGTGATTCAGCAGTGCTTAGATACCATCAAGGTAGAAAGTTTCAGTCTGAAACACCGGCCTCCCAGGAACCCTTTTCAATGGCTTGAAGTGAGGTCAGGACTGTACGCTTGGGTCTAAAGGCTCCAGGATGATGTGGTCACGTGGTAATATTTGGTTTCCATAGTAACCGAGCGTTCACGGGGGATGTGGCAACAACACCCAGCCGAATTCCTGTAATGTGCAATTCGGAGACGTTTTTTTCAAGGATTCCTCTGGGTTCTCCGGTTTCCTCCCAAAGACATGCAGATTAAGCTGATTGGCGTTCCCAAATTACCCATAATGTATGTGTGTGTGTGTGTGTGTGTGTGGTCTGCAGTGGGTTGGCACCCTGTCCAGGGTGTACCCCACTTCTAAGTGCTCTAAGTCTCCTGGGATAGGCTCCGCCCCCGCAAACTTGTACACACAATAAAGTGGTATAGACATGGAGTGAGTGAGAGTGCTCTGTCCACTGTTTGCGTGGTTCCTACGAGTGCTCCAGTAGTGACGGCTCAAAGCTCTCCACAACACTAAACAAGGCGGCTGATTCATTTCTGGACTCTACAATCTAATATAAAGTGACAGACAAAGTTTAGAAACCACCAGCAAACCAATCCAAGTCACCTTCCTGTAACTATAGGAACAGCTGCAACGTTTTGATAAGTCACGACTACATTTCACATTTTCCATCATGGTCAGTATCTTTGGCTGGCGTGGATTCCTCAAACAGCTGCACTGAATTATCACAAACCTCCTCGTGATCTGCGTTTGATCAGCAGTTCTGGATCAGCCTCAGGAATATGGGAAATCCCCCCCCCCTCATCATCCTCACTGTGAAGCACGGTGGCGATAGCATCTGATTTATCATTAGCAAGACTGGAACCCTGTGCGCGTTCTAATATTTGGTTTCCATAGTAACCGAGCGTTCACGGGGATGCGTACAGGACACACTCGACACTGAAAATCACTGATACGGAGAACGTTCCTGAAATATCACAATTAAGAATTGAAGGCGTCTCCAGCGTCAGTGCTGTGTACCAGTCAGAGGTGAAGCTGTAGCATCTTCAGGACACAGGAGGTTACAATGCAGTGAGGTTTCTTGAGAACAAGCTGTGATTTATTTTTTCTGTTATTGTCTTCAAGAGAGCAAAAAGAGAGAGAGAGACTAGTAAGCAAAGGACATTTTGAGAGCCAAGCTTTGTTTAGAAAAAAAGAAATTAAAACTCCCTTCATAGAATGCATCATAGAAAACTATAACTATATATTTAGTATCTGAATAATACAGAAGAGTGTCCCGAAACCAACAAACGCAGAGGTTAATGTCCTCACCAGCAGATGTGCTCTAAAGAGTGAGCCTTAAACAAAGCCATGAAACCCTGAAATGCTTGAAGACGGAGACGCAGACGGCGTGAGCTCCTACCTTTTAGTTCTCACTGAGATGCAGTACTTCCACATGACGCTCCACAGAGCTGGAACATCACTCACCAGGACGCCTGACATCCTCCACCGAGTGAAAGGAATCCTGTCATGTTAAACACGGGAACGTCTGAACCTGACACAGGTGGCGTCTCTCTCTCTGATAACAGCGCGCTGGTCTAGAACCTGCTTCCTCTTTCCTGGGATTTCATCATGGCTCGTGACAGAAAATGAAATTCTGCTCTACAGATGGAGATGTTCCTCTTGTGTGGGCTGAGATGGAGGTCTGGAGTTGACCGGTTTAGCAGAAAAAAAAAAAGAAGAAAAATCCAAACTTCTTCAAGTTAAAGCAAGCAGTTAAGAGCTGACAGGAGTTCCGTATTCGGTCCTAATGTCATCTGATTTTCCTTCTTCCAGCCTTTTTGTTTCCCCTGTTTTCCTCAGTCAGACCCTCATGGAAACCACCTACATGTTCCAACAGCAACCCGGAGCCGGGCATGCGTCCAGACACGCCACGCCCCGGCGCTCGGAGGAGGATCCAGGGGTTAGAATGAGGCTGGAGTTAAACTCACCCGTAACACAAACACGGGAGAACGAAACACAGCGCTGTTATTGTGCATCGGGAACCCGAGCACAGCCGCGACGTTGTTCTCACGCGCGGAGACAGAGTTACGCTTAAAGTGTCTGCGTTTCTCTGCAGCATAATGAGGCCTTTCAGACTTTACACTGCCGCCGTCGTAATGGAAAGACGTAATGGGTGTAAATCACGCGGATGCAGAAAGAGCGAGGCACAAATCCTGCTGTGATGAGAGAATTAAACCCGGATTACACTCGCAACCCGCTACGCGTACAGGCGTCTCTGTTGTGCACAGACTTACTTTTTTTTTAAAAACTTTGGTAAACATCATTCTGGACCGGAGAACCTGTGCTGCTGTTAAAGATTAATTACCTTTAACAGCTGCACGGGTTTATATTAAATGTTTTATTACACAATTTATCGTTTCCATGGTAACAGCTCATCCACACTGACATGGCGAGGAGATGAGTGTCACAACCGGGTCTGATTAAAAAGTGTGTTATTGTATGAATATAAAAACCTTTGTGATGTAAGAGGAATAGAACACACAGGGCTGTGCTGTTCAGGGTGGAAACCGGTCCTACGCTTCATTCACACCACTATATTGTGGATTATTTTCCTTTAACAGTGTTCCCCTTAAGCTATTTATTCCTTACTTAAAATCTAAAAACTTGGACACACAGATTGAAAAGTCAGAACTGCTGACGGTGAAGCCATACACGTGTACGTTTAACATTCGATTCGAGTTTCATCCAGATATTTTTAATGCATCATTTTAATGGTGTTGACATTTAAAAGGACCAACATGAAGCTCCACAGACTCATAGCGTGATCGTATTTTACACCATTTGTCTTTTCATGGCAATAAAATGACGTCATTTCTCCTGTAAGTTTAACACTTTCACCTCAGCAGCAGTTCAGCAAAGTAACGTAAAAAAAATCAATGATTGGAATGATTAGTGTGTATTTGTAATTTAAATGCAGGACAATTAAAGAGCCTGTGATTGTCGATGGTAAAGACACACAATCTTACACACTGCCACAGAGTGATGGATTTGTGATGAACATGTAATGTGGTGTCCCACAGGGTTCGGTTTTAGGCATGCTGTTTTTCTCGCTTTATTGACATTTACTACATAGAGACACGGTATACAGTCCTGGGCGACAATTGTTATGTGGCGTGGGTTTGCCGGCTGTGTCAGAAGATTCAGTTCAATTCAATTCAATTTTATTTCTATAGCGCTTTTAACAATGGTCATTGTCTCAAAGCAGCTTCACAGAAATGAAAAGAAAATGAAAAGAAGATGAAAAGAAGACTTATGGAAATGTATGTAATAATGAATGTAAGATCCCCGGTGGGTGCAGGGCTTCAGAGGTGAAGTACGAGTCTGAGAGAGTGATTGTGTGCACATTCGGGAAGAACTTCCTGTTCTGAGATAACGTGGGTTTATTAACTGGGGAACTTAAAAGGGAACTGAAATAAAACTTAAAACAAAACTCAAAACACAAAATTCCTCCATCTCCTTGAGACAAGGTGGAGCTTCGCGAAACTGAAATAATCTTTCTCGTGTCTTCCTGAGGACGAGGTTATCCCTTTAATGGGTTTCGTGCCTTTTCACTTATTTTCTCAGGATTTCGTTTTCTTTTCTGGTTTCTCTTTTTGCGTAACTTTTTCTTTGGTTTGGGGGCGTGTTGCATGCTGCCGTTGCATGCTGACCTTGGACGCAGAACTCTTATGCAGACTTGACCTTTGCCTTTTTCTTGGTGGTAATACCAGAACAACGTGCTCTCTACCTGGTGCTACCTGATGAGGGGGGGGTGTTCTGAACAGCGCGGTCTATTTTCTTGCAAATTGGCCCCTCGCGAGACCAATGTTGTTACAATAATATGTACAATTTGCACTTATAAACAAAGTAATAAAGGTACAATCAACAGTGAACTGGAGTTAGCTAATGCTGATATCAGCGCACTGTGAAAGCTCCATGTTGAGACACGGTTACAGGAAGTTAAACCCAATTTCACGGTTGCGAGACTGTACAAATTTATCCAGTTTATTTTCTTACATAAATTTTCATCCTAATTTAATCCCTGTTTAATGTTGGAAACGATTGATGCAAATCTTATGTGAAGTTTAGAAGCTTATCATTAAACCAGCAGCATTGTGTATTTGTGTGGCAAAGTGCTAAAAATGTAACATGGCATCCCACAAGGTATCGTTTTAGGCCCGCTTCTGATCTTGCTACAGTATATACACTGGGTTTTGGACGTTATTTAATTTAATTTTATTTTATTTTAGGACAAATATCATGATTTTTTATTCCTACACTACACTGATCGTCCACAATATAAATTATTCATTGTTTTGTAAAACAAAGTGTTCAAATATGATTAAAAGTCCAAATAAATAAAACTATCATTTAGATTTAACTACATTTTCTAATAATAAAAAGACAATTAAATAAAAGTACCAACAAAACATACCATCACAAAATAAAGTAATTTTAATAATAATATGTTACAACTATAAAATAAAATAATAACTTCCTCATGTAATTGCGCAATTAGCCGCTGCAACAGGAAACCCTGGTTCCTGTAGGAATCCCAACACGAGTCACAAATCGAACGCAGGCCATTAAATAAATTTCTGAATTTCCTGAATTAAAGCTCAGCTCTAAAAATAATCTCATCTCAGCACTTTGCTTACCTTTTAAAAAAGCCACTGGGAGGCTGCAGACACAGAAACTGCCAGTAATCCAGGCACAGAGCTTTAAACCGTGACATGGCCAGGGATCCGGTGTCTCGTGGTCATGTGATGTAATGAGAAATCTCCATCTCCATCATCTGCACCCAAACGTGGACCACAAACTCATGGTGCACCTGAGAGCGCTTAGCAGTTGTGTGGAACGCCTGCTGGGCCGAGCGGCCATGACGGCTCCTCGCTGAAGCGCTCCATCCTGAAGAACAGCCTCAAAATCCTCCTCGGTGTGCTGGGACCGGAGCGCTGGTTCCTCTGAGGCGTGTGTCGAGGAACGGTTATAACCAGGTCAGTCGACACAGCCACTCCACACCTGCTCCTAGATCCACGGATGAGCTTCATTCATCACATGCAGACCTACTACAAGCTACACGTGTGTGTGTGCGTGCATGTGTGTGTGTATGCACCACTCCTGTCCCTCAGGTGGTGAACATCTGTAGAAGGTCATCACCGACGTACAGGACACCACTCCCTCCTCCTCGTCTTCCTCCTCGTCTTCCTCCTCGTCTTCCTCCTCACCGCCACTCTGCAGTCGAGCGGATCCCGGCTTCTCCGGAGAGATTCTCAGGTCCTCTGCAGCTCAGCTCTCAGACATGCCGAATTCACGGTTGCCAGGCAACACCTTCACTACTGAACATGTAAATGAGCGGCTGACAGCTGCTGATTGGACGGCGTGGTCAGAGAGGTGGGGTCTCCTGCATCTCCTATACGATGATGTCATTGGAACATATCATTGGAGATGTGCTCTGTAGTACGAGTGAAATTCCTCTCTGTGCCGTAGTTTTGCTTAATAAGCATCAGGTATTTATTTTCACTATTATTACACTAATTCTAAAAATCTATTTAAATTTATTTTTATTTAAATTTAATATTTATTTACTGTGAATATATTATCAATTAATTTCCTTGTTATATTTTAATCACCTTTAATTGCAAGTCAGTTTTAATGTTGAGTTTTTTAAACCATCACTAGCCTACACACACACACACACACACACACACTGACACACACTCAGTCACTCACTCAGTTTCATCATGGTCCTCCAGAGACCTGAACTACATCACGTGCCTTTTCACTTCATCTATTTTCAATCTCTCTTCGCTCATTCATTCACATGAGACGGACGGCTTTAATGTTTATTTAATCCATGTTTTTATCATTTATTTATATTATTAGAAAAAAAATATTTTTCCAATTTGCCTTAGTTACCGTGTCCCACAGTGTAATGTAGGGTCTGATGGTGAAACCCGTCTGTTAGAGTAGGAATCACTGAAGGTATTTTCTTCTATTAAAAACATATTGTAATTGCAATCACTAGCAATCATCATCATCATCATCATCATCACTGGGACACGCCCCCAACGTCTTACAGAAATAACAAAAATACAACACCACTTAAAAATTTGCACAAGACCCACTAAACACATCTCTCTCTCTCTCTCTCACACACACACACACACACACACACACACACACACACACACACGTTAATGTTTACTAGAGATTGGGGAAAAATCGATTTAGTGAGGTATCACGATTCTTTTGTGTGGGAATTCATGTATCGCCTCGATGACTCCAAGATCGATTTTTTATAAATGTGTTTAGAATTTATATATATATATATATGTTTGCGTTTGAGTCGGTAATACTGTACGTTGCAGTTCCTCTACTTTAAACTGTTCCCGTGGGCAGGCAGCACGGCGTCCTGTGTGAGGAGTCAATTATTTTCTTATTATAAGTTTGGTTAGAGTTACAGTATAATTCTATTGAATTATTTATAAAATCACAATGCAATACAAATCGAATCGGTATCGTGATATTGTATCGGGTGATTCCCTGCTGATTCCCTGGTGATTCCCTGGTGATTCCCTGGTGATTCCTTGGTGATTCCCTGCTGATTCCCTGGTGATTCCCTGGTGATTCCTTGGTGATTCCTTGGTGATTCCCTGCTGATTCCCTGCTGATTCCCTGGTGATTCCCGACCCTAATATTGACTTAATTAAAGGAGGAGTTTAACTTCACAGTCAATCCCAAACACTGCCTTCCTTCAGAGTTTCAGTATGAATTAATCGCACATTGAGTAGTTTATTAAATTGTCATGGATTTAAAAACTTAAAAATTTAGAGAAATCCTAAAAGAAATCCAGAGACTCTGCTTTCTGTACCGCCTGTATGATAAACCAAGCAGACGCCGCATCAGAAGAAGTCACTCCAGAAATGAGAACAACTGATTTTTTTTCTCTTCGTTTCAGTTTCTGGAGGTTTTGATCTTATTATATTACCTATAAGGTTTCTGTTCTTCCTGCTGGCTAACACTCTGTTCCTGGTAACGGTTTTAGAGATGACTGCGCGTGAGAAGCAGCACGAGCGTTTTAGACCCGTTTAAAAACCTCTATTTCTGAGTCTGTCTCTGCGCTTCAACAGAATAACTCCTCATCTCTCACCCGAGAGCGCTCGTCCTGCCCCGTACAGCGGGCGTCGCCCCATCAGATTCGGGTTCCTACGTGTTAGCAGTTGAATTAAAACAAAACAACGAACCAAAACATCCAGAGGTTTAAACGCCCAAATCAACCAAGTGCACTTAAGAGCGTCAGCATTTTGCACTAAAACTACAGGTTGTAACCTCTTTGTATTAAAATACATAAACAAATTAAATATTCATAAAAAATGTCAGGCCACGCCTCCAACCTGAAAGAGAATTCCAGCTTTACGTTTAAGCTAAAACCTTTTTTTTTCTGCCTTTCTGTTTTCTATATTTATTTATCATAAACAACAAGAACAGTCGTACATTTCTTTTTTTTTTTGGATTTTTTCCTCGATTTTCTCCCTAATTTAGTCGTGTCCAATTCCTCCCTGTCACTAGGGGGCTCCCACATTAAGGCTACTACTACCACTCAGCCGGGAGGGCCGAAGACTATCACGTGTTTCCTCCGAACCACGTGACGCCAGCCGACCGCATCTTTTCGAACTGCACCGTTGGAGGCAGAGTAACACACTCGGAGGACAGCACGTCCCTGATTGGCTGTAGAGTTGTTGTGATTAATGTGGGAGCATTAAGTACCTCTCATCCCTCCCCTCTGAGAGAGCTCGGCCAATCAGCTCTCTCTAGACCTCCGGCTGCGAGAGGTTACAGCACCACCCGGGATTCGAACTAGCGATCTCCTGATAATAGGGCGAGCGCTTTAACCACTGCGCCACTACATTTCTAGCTAAACTTCATTAGCGTTAAAATATTAGAGAAACAAACATGGTGGAAGAATCGTGTGGTTGTTTAACGGAGGTGCGAGGTTTACGACACATCGCGTGATGTGATTTATCAATGGCGAGCGCGATTAAAAACGTGACGCGATTAAACCGGCTGTTTAGCGTAACGGATTTTTTTATTCAAATCTCAAATCCACCAGCAGGTGGCGGACAACCTCTCGGCAAGCTACGAGTACGCTAGTCACCATGGAAATAAAGGAAAGATGCTAATTAACAAAAAATCTCACGAGAATTTTAAAAAGCACAGGTGTGCATGTTTTTTTGCCCAGATCTCTCTGATGAACGACATAAGCAGAACTTTAGAACATTGGTTTCTTTAATCGCAGGTCTATCGTTAGCATGCGGTCAGAGACGGGGGACGCACGCTAGCCACAGAGATCTGAGGAGGAATAAACATGAAGCGAGCGTTAAGTAGGTGAGAGACCCGAGTGTACGATACATTTCTGTTTAAATAGTTTAACCCGAGTGCTTGTGGGATACAAACTGAACAGCATTTTTTTTTTTTTTTTTTTACTGTTTAAAAGTTCAGCTCAGACGCCCCGGGCCGAGGTGTTAGAGACGACATGCAGATAAAAAGAGAAAGAGAATAAAAGAGCAAGAGGAAGAGACTGATGTTCAGGAGGTTGCAGACGTGACTGCTGCGGTAGAGCGCGAGCTCTAACCCTCTTACATCACTGCAGCATTCTCATCGGGAGCGCTTTCGCTCTGGAGGACATCTACTACTGCATACTACTGCAGTCAGCTGATCACACTGCGCCCCCTCCAGGCACGCTGCAGCAACTACGCCTCCACAGACCTGCTCGAAATCCCACTTTTTATCCGTTATGTAACGAGAAGCGTGTGATGTGGAAGATGCACTGATTTTTATCGCCCGTGCTTTAAATATAAATCTATTTTAAATAAAGAACGGCTATAATAAGGGGAGAGGAGAAATTATAAAAAAATAGGAAAAAAGTGAAAGACACTTCCTGTCTGAGTGTGAGAACGTCAAGGTGATGATGTGAGGTCTCGCCTCTTCTTCGTCAGCTCAGAAGAATGTAAAAAAAAAAAAAACACACACACACACACACACACACACACACACACACACACACACGTTCCTGTCCTGACCTTCAGCTGCCACTCACTGGGCCGTTACCAGTCTCATTCTTCTCCTTCCTCTTCTTATTAATAATAATAATAATAATAATAATGCCAATATTATCAGTAATAATAATTATAGTTATTTATACTGTACTTTTACTTCCCTATACATAGTTACAGACGGCAAAGTGAAACTAAAGTTGAATAAAATTAAAGAAAATATCTAAATACAATTATATAAATACAGAAATCTGTGGAAAAAAAAGAATGAAAAATAAATTCATAAATTGAAGATTAAATATAACAATTAGCAAAAATGTAAAAAATAAATATATATTATAGAATGTTTATAAAAATGATTGTAAATCTCCACACAATCTTTATGCCGTGACTCTGACACAAGAACACAAACAAACAAAAAGCATTTAAAAGTAACGTTGCAAACAAACTTCCCTAAAGTTTAGGCACGATAATTAATAAAAAGATAAGACAATAATTGTTACAATAATAATTATAATGATAATAATGTTTATATTTAAATAATGATAATAATGATTTAATTGATAATTATTAAATGAATATTAATAAATGAACTTTTAGCAGCAATGATTCTTATTGTAAACATTAAACAAAGAAATTAAACGATTTATTAATTGCATCATTGAGTAATAAATGCTGACAATAAACACTAACACTAAACCAGGTCTTAAAAATAATAATCTTTTATTAGAGTTTGCGCAGAGGATCAGAGGAGAGACTCGCGGTACAGCGTCCGATCCATCTCCAGCTTTCAGTTCTGCAGCACCCCCCCTCCACCCCCATGTGACCGCCTGCTGCTCTTAATCGTTAATTAGCGTCGAGTGATTCAACAAACTGACATCGTTATGAATAAATGAAAGATTTATAACTGCATTAGGTTTCGTCTACATCATTATTCACACCAAAGAGTCACGGATTTGACTTTTAAATAATTCTGTCTCATAATTATTTCTTATCATTATTTATTATTAAATACTAAATACATTTTATTTCTGTTCTCAAAATCTCAACAAAATAATATTTTACATTATGTCATTCCTCATGGGTTTTAAAAATATATATATTTTTGGTACCACTGATAATTATTTGATTACTACAGCACCCCTGTGTGAGTGTGTGTATCGGTGTGTGTGTGTGTATTGGTGTGATTAATAATTCTTAAAAACATGCAAACTCCTTAAAGACAGATTTGGGAATTGTTAAAAGCAGTAAAGCTGAGTGAAGTCCTGATCGGGACGAGACACAAGCGAGAGCTCCACGTGCACACGAAGATAAAACGCTCCATGAAAGGCGCGTCGGAAGAGGAAGACGGAGGAGTCGTGCGCCGTGGGACCGGCCCGAGGTTCCGCTTCGCCCTCAGCTATCTGGACGGGCCGGTGCTCCCGGAGGACGGGCAGCAGAAGCGGTGCAGATCGTTATCTTCCCTGGCAGAGGAGCAGAACAGAAAATGGCTGCTGGAAGGAATTGAGTACAGAACGGTGGATAAAATCTCTACGTTCGTGATGTGATGTGATGATGGAGCAGCCGGAGTGTAAGGAGGAGAGCACGATGCATGATGCATGATGAAGCAAACAGGAAGAGTGTACGGTGTGATGTTTCCCCCCTGCTGTGTGACCACACTTCATCTGACGCGCCGCTAGGATTCAGATCTAATTAGCGTTCTCGCTGACGGTTCACGGATCTCGACGTTAGAGCACAGAATGTTCCTGATAACAAGCTGGTGGAGAAAAGCCAGGTGAAAGGTGACGATGGGGGGGTTCAGCGATGCTCCCGCCACCATGCTTCACATGAGAGAGAGAGAGAGGAGAGAGAGGGGGGGGGGTTCCTCAGGGTGCTGGTTCCTCCTGAACGTACTCAAGGTTAAAATGCTCACATGCGGTTTCCTCCGAGCAGCTCCACCTGTCCTCACGTCCAGCGTTGTGGAGACACCAGGATGTTCTTAATCTTCATGTTCCTGAGTTACTCTTGATCCCTTGTTTTATTTTTGTTAGACTAATCAGCTCTTCATTTGCTCTACTACACTCACGGTTAAAATATTTTTAGCCTTCGCTTTCTATTTCACTTCCAAACTCTGATCAGTTCTGCAAACTGTCTATAAACAGGAAGACGTCTGACAAACCAGTCATACCGAACGCTCCTCGTATACAGACGCAGGGACACACACACACACACACAGTGCAGCTGAGAGAAAATCTCACGTCCTTATATGATGACATTCTGGTCTCACGAGATTTATTACCAACAGCACTGTGCAAAAGTCTTGACCCCATATTCTACATATTAAAATTAATTACCTGATGTCGATTAAATTAAAGAAACTGGAACAAATGTTTTACTCGCTTCCCCTCTCGTCTGTCCCGCCCCCTCAGCGTTCAGCATCAGCCGCGAACTAATAACCTCCTGATCATCTCACATCATCTGCACCGGTTTCTCACTGCGTCAGGACTTTCGCACAGGAGACGTATTTAAACTAATCATGAGTCTTTACAGTGACTGAATTAATTTACGTTTCACGTTGATGCACGAGACGTTATAAGGTCCTGAATTTATAGTTTGAAAGCAATAACCTCGTAATTAATCACTATTTTATTGTCTCAAGAGGAATTTAAAGTGTTGCAATGAGGTTTATTATGAAGAATGGAATGAAAAAGGAAAAGGCAGCGATCAGATGCTGTTTAGAACAGGAACACACATGCAGCGTAACAAAAAAACGAGTTAGCAAATGTAGTAATGATCCATGCGAGACAACAGTTTATATCAGATTTAGTAAAGAAAATATTTAAGATGAAATACCGGCGTGAAAAACCACTAAGGAGTCATGAGATCAAATATCAGTTCGTCTCAGAACCCTGACATGCTAACGCGGCTAATAATAAAGGCATGCCCGTCAGTATGCGATCATGCTAGTCAGTCCAGGTTAGCATGCGATGATCGTGTCACTAATGCTTAGCCGCATGACGGCTTGTACGAGATGTTGGTCCGGCTGGTTTAAGCGATGCGAGCTTGCGGTTTAGTGATGGCTCGAGTTAGGCTACGCTGCATGTTGAGACTAGCGTGACGCTTACCTGCACTCTTTGAGAGGCGCAGGCACGGCTAGCTGCGTATTGTACAACGGAGCCGGACAGCAATACTGGTGCAAAGTACCAGTGTCTACAGACCTACGACACAAGGAGAAACAGACAGGAAGTCAGAAAGTCAAAGAGAACGGCCGCGGTTATTTCTCTACACGGCGGGAAAATATATATGTGGAGGAGCGTGCAGGCTAGCATCAGATTAGCTACGACTGGGGACGAGGTGACGGATGATCACATGGTGAAATGGACTAAATCCTGGACTGGAATAGAAATTTATTTATTCTGATCAAGTCGGGTGGATTTTTTTACATTAAATAAAGGGTTTAGCATTTATTTTATATTAAATTATTACATTTTTGTGCAATTTTGCAAAACGGCATTTCTCCTTGACGCCATAGGTCTTTACAACAACTCTATTACACACACACACACACACACACACACACACACACACACACACACTAGGGTCCTAGTTAGATAGGCGACATAGTGTGTGCTACTGAACCCAGCAGAGCATAAGTAAGTACCCCCTTTATAGTTCTGCATTCAACGTGGATGATTTTAAATCCAAAAATAAATTTTAAATGATTTTTAAACTTTCAACAAGCTGCACATCTGAAACGCCGGCCTCGCAGGAACTCCTTTAACGGCCCAAACATGTGGAAATGGCTGGGAGCGAGGTCGGGACTGTACAGCGGGATGAGGCATCAACACCCTGATGAGTTGCTGTAACTTCCAAGTGGTGCAGGTGAACGAAATTGGAGATCAAACCAGGCTGTTTTTTTAGTTCCTGGGAGGCCGGCGTCTCAGATGTGAATGAAGCAGGCAGTCCGATCACGGCTCCGGTGTACTGAGGAAACTTTGGCTTAACATATAAAAAATAAAGGGAGTGTTTACTCTCAGAACTGCGTGCTGTTTTTCAGAACAATCAAAAGTCCCGCTTTAACTCGAACGCCGTTCTTATTTAACCAAACAGACTCACAGTTTCTGACGCAGCATTCCAAACATCAACTTAATAAAGATCTAAAAAATAAACAACAGAAAACTAAAGTTGCAATAATGTAGCTGATGTGTGAATAGCTTAGAGTGCCACCTGTGGGCTCATAGAGGAACTGCAACATATTACGCAAACACAATAAGCGCAACCTTAAAAACAAACATGTATATGAATACAAAATTGACTTAAAAAAATCCAGTGTGTGAGTCAGTGTGATGATACGTGAATTGCCACACAAAGGAATTGTGATACACTGGGAATAACACATGAGTTAATTTTGTCACGAACAACACCGAACACATTACAACAATACGATGTTTTTACTATAAATTCAAATGTTACGCTAGAAAATGCAACTCGCAATAAAATCACATTTAAACTGGAATTTAGGTTCGTAAAATAAATTAGAAATGAAAAAGAAATTTAAAGCATTATAAAATGTGAGTTTAAATTGTAAGAAATTTAAAACTATAAAAATGTACAAATACACTGACCACGCCCGCTGACCTTTAACAGCACTAAAGGTCCTGTATGTTGTTCTGTTCTGTTCCATCATCAACACTCGATTTGTACAGATCAAGCACTTAATGTTTATGATTGAAAAAGTGAATTCAGCGTCAGCACCATCACGGAGGCGTGGCAGAACCGTGTGGAGAACCCGACCCCTCCTGGAGCTCCTGAGAAATCCCTGCACCAGGCCGCCGCAGGGCGTCTTACTGCTCCGTTATTATTCTGGGCGTGTCCAGACCGCACCCCCTGAGCGCGCCTGGCCCCCTGACCCCCTGACCCCGGTGCTCACAGTCACCTTCCAGACGGTCAGATGATGTTCCAGCCCGAGGTGCTCGAGTCTCTGCTCGACGCTCACACGTCTGTTTTTAGACACCAAGCCGTTGAGTAGGAAACAGACGGAGGGATCTTCATGTGTTATACAACAGGAGGAGGTGTAAAGACAGAAAGTGAAGGGATTAACAGAAAGAGAAGAAGTGAGGAAGTGGATTTGATGACATTTCTCTCCTTATTATTATAAGACGTCTGGGACACGGAGGAGATCGGGACAGATTCTCAGACGATGATAAAAAACCAAGGCCAGAAAGGCAGACGTTTATTTAAAGGCTTTAATAAGAGCGTTGGTGACGCAGCGGAGGAAAAGAAGGCAAATGAGAACGCAACTGCCAAGCTGTGAAAGAGACTTTCACACCCGCCGTCCCTCGTCTTTCTTTCTCCATCAGCTCAAAGAGACGAAAAACACGTCGTGACCTTCAGTCCCGCGAGACGCTCCATCAGAACTCTTCCTCTAATCCGTCACTTCAAACATCGTTACACACCTTTTAGTCTGTTTACTGACCCGGACCCGGACCCGGACCCGGACCCCACCTGGTTCTCCTGCTCCTTTATGTTCTTCTCCTTTATTAGGCCTCATTAGGTTTCACGCTGCGCCAAACTCAAGCAGTTTTTTAATTGTTAATAAGAATAACAACAAAATAAAACTATAATAAAAATCTATGACCTCAGACTGAAGAGCGCTAAAGCGTGAGGGAGTGTGAGGGA
>QMIH01002862.1:38009-48448 GCA_003987875.1 Clarias batrachus
TTTATTTAAATGAATAAATAAAATAATATATAATGCCAGTCAAACACCCCTTCTAGATTAATATTTTTTCTTTAGTGATTTTCTACACTATGAAATAACACAAACACCATCAGGTAATTAAATAACAACAACAATATTCTAGTTTAATATGTTTTTAACATGTTAATGTTAACTTTGTAGACGTAATACACTATAATAATATTGGGTTTATTTTGGGCTTGTTTATGAAGCTGTTGTTGCTTATTTGTCTCTGAATGTTGGCCACCATCACAGTTAACTGTTCATCATTAACAACTAACACACACACGCTGGACTACCTCTGTGTTCCTCTCCATCAGTGAGCACACACTGCACTGTGATAAACACACTGCAATTCAACACAATAATAATAATAATAATAATAATAATAATAATAATAATAATAAATATTCAAATAAGATAAACATAACAGCCAAGAGAAAAATGTTTTCTTGAAACATGGTCAAATAAAAGTTTGCAGCGTTACATATTAACATCACACAGAACACACAGTGTACAGAAAACAAACTTGCAGTTAGTTTAACATTATATTAGTGACCATGGTTACACACACTTTTTTTAATTAATGAGTGAATAAACACAATGAAAAGATTCGATTATGTTGCCTTTGTCGCCCTCTTGTGGATGATGCCACATTTGTAGCCTCGTTGCGTCATATGACGCATCAATCACGCAAGTGTTTACTGCAGTTGCATCGCGCGCACATACGCACAAAACATTTATTCTGCGTATTTTACAGCACCGGTGACGTCATCGCTAGTGATTGTACCATTTGAACCCTTCCGGAGGGGTGTCACAGGGGCCTGAATCCATTCAATGAATAAATACAAAAACACTCAACCGTTCTACACAAACATTCGAGCTTTTAACTCACACACACACACACACACACACACACACACGAACATTTAAAAAGCGGACCCGGTGTGGAGTTTTGTTGCTAAGCGCTCTTTCTGTGTCCGCTGGACGCCATGTTTGTTTTGGGAAACACTTCCGGAGTACGGAGGCCGCACAAGGCCAAATCAGACATGCGCTGCACACGTGACTGAATCACTGCGTTTTAACAAGGATAATATACTGTAACGCTTAATAGTATTAATAAAATCAGCTGAAATAGCTGAACCCCAAACTTCAGCCTCAGTACAAATCGTTTTTAAATTATAGTAAAAAACCGGAGCGACCAGAGGAAACCCAGCAAGCATCGGGTCTGTGTGTGTGTGTGTGTGTGTGTGTGGAGTTTGCATGTTCTCCCTGTGCTTGGTGGGTTTCCTCTGGGTACTTTTCCTCCCACAGTCCAAAGACATGCAAATTAGGCTAACTGGCATTCCCAAATTGCCCATAGGGTATGTGTGTGTGTGTGTGTGTGTGTATGTGTGTGTGTATGTGTGTGTGTGTTTGTGTGCGCCCTGCAATGGATTGGCACCACTTGATTGGGTGTACCCCGCCTCATGCACTGAGTCTCCTGGCTCCAGGCCCCAGCGACCGTGTGTACAGGATAAAGGGTTAGAGGCGATGCGTGAGAGTGACTGTAACCTGTAGATCATCTCATTTAACCCCCTCCCTCCTGTCTTGTCCTACAACCTATTAATTCTGTCCAAAATGTGATTTGGTCCTCGTTCTTCTTCTTTGTTGTTTACCAGTAGGTTACATTACCACTGACTGTCTCACTCTCCCTCATCTTCCCGGCCTCTTTTCCAGGCCAGACCTCCATAAAAACTTTTAATGCTTCCTTCCCTGATCTTGTCTTGTTCTGTTTTTTTGACACTTCCACTCACTCTTTCCTCGTTTCCTCTCAGTACTACACTTCTCAGTTGCATCAGTGCCAACTATAGATGTCTTTCCCCTCAGCTTCCCTGTCCTTTAATCAGATTTTTTCACCTCTTCATCTCATCTATTTTGTTCTGAATTAAATGCAAATGTCTCACATTTGGTTCATTATCTCACTTCAAGGGATTATATATATAAATAAATAAAAGCACCAGCGTCAGCAGTTACGACACGACATTGTTGTGATGTGATGTAGTGGGCGGAGCTTCAGCTGCAGAGACGTGTTTGTGTAACCTGATATAAATGCATTTTAAATGGATCTGTAAATCCATAACTGTACTCTGTGTGTGTGTGTGTGTGTGTGTGTGTGTGTGTGTGTGTGTGTGTGTGTGTGTATCCATCCTACTGAATGAAAAATGAGCCCACTGAGCTGTGCATTAACGGAGCTCATCCATTATCACCATGAAGATTGCATTGACCCTGACTGGAAAGAGTCCAAAGTACTGACGGGAAATCACACACACACACACACACACACACACACACACACACACACACACACACACACACACACACACACACACACACAGGGCATGCTGACATGTCTGTGTAGGAGTGTGTTTAGGAAATTTCATTTACAAACAAATTTAGGACAAAAACCCTAAATGTTATTCTGAATAACAAAACGTCTGCACTCAGGACATAACTTCTCGTTGATTAATTAATGATAATTATCAGAATTAAATCAGAAATCAGATTAATTAACAGAGAACAACAAACACAGCAAACAAAATACACGTTTAAAAATAAAAAAGCCATGGTTGTGCTAGTAACACTGTGAGTCCAGCAGGGGGCAGTGTGCTCAAGCATTCATTCATTCATTCATTCATTCATTGATTCATTCAAACCTCTCTCTTTCTCTCTCCCTCTCTATCTGACCTTGATGTACACATAATTATAGTTATAATGCCACATTATTAAAGTATATATATTAAAGTATAAGTGGGTAAATTCAAATTCATTTAAATAAAAGTACTCTTCTTTATTTAACAGTCCGTATGTAACATTTGTTTTATAAACTAAATCACAAAATAAAATCAACTAGTCTTTATCTTTGGCTGTATATTTTAATAATCTGGGTTTTATTTCACATCACCCATCAGTCATGTCCAGTGGGCGGGGCCAAACGATAACACTGATTATACAACTGTAAGACCAGTCAGTACCTACTCCGTCTCAGGGTGTAACCTGTCCTGTTAGTTATTATGACATCATCTCTGTGTCCTGAGTGGTCAGAAGGTGTTGATTTAATTCTCTATAACAGTAGGGCAGGTTCATATTATAATGTGCTCACTCTGATATGTTATTGTTTCCATAGTAACATCTCGTTCACAGGGACGTGGACACGGCACACTCCGTGTAAAAAGATTTTAAAACTCAGTAATGACTGTTTCAGTCATTTCTGTAATATGAATGGAAGGAGTCTCCAGTTTCAGCACTTTTTTTGACACATTAAACTGTAGAGAAAGCAAAAGAGAGAAAAAGAGACAGGTGAGGGAAGGAGTGTTTACAGACCGTTTATAGTGGTACAGATGGTAAACAAGACATTACACCACCTTGTCTCTGTGTGTGTGTGTGTGTGTGTGTGTGTGTGTGTGTGTGTTAGCAACGTGCCACTGGTGCTCATCTCATATGAACTGATGCTCAAATGTTTGTGTATGATTAAAAATAACATTAAAATAAATATTAGATTAAAGGAGTGTCGTCTCTTCATCGTGTCACAGCAGGAATCGTTTCTCTATTAGCGAGTGAGATTTACGGCTCGGTGCAGCTGTACACCTAACAGACGGCCACAGCGGGATACAGGACACGCCCGTCTCCTTCACAGCCTCTGCGTAATAAGCTCTCTCTCTCTCTCTCTCTCTCTCTCCAGCGTCACGTGATCAGCTCTCAGCGTTCCTGCTCATAAATCATCTCCTGCTCGGAACAGCCCAGCCGAGGCGAACAGACAGGAACATCAGGAGCGACTCTAAAAAGGGGGACGCTAAAAATACTACCATTCAAATCAAATCATCGCTAGCTGTTATTTATATTTTTGTTATTTAGTTTTTGTTTACAGCTCAATGCGTTACTCAGCACAAGAAAAAAAAAAAGTTACAGAACATAATTTAGAAAGACTCATTAGCAGTGTAATTTATCAGGTTAACTCATATAATATGTCTATAAATGAAAGAAACGTTTTGTCTCTACATTGGGTCAGAACTCACTCTTTTAATTATATCTTTATTTTTCATACATTGGAGGACCAGAAACCAGTCTCAGACAAATGTCCTGTCTGTTTGTCTCTGTCCGTATGTCCCTCCAGCCAAATTTAGTCGCTGCATCACACAAAACTGTCTGGACAGAATTTAAAGAAACTTTTTCAGTACAGTGGAACCTCAGATTGCGATTAACATGAGCGTTCTGCAGCGTTCCGGTTTGCAAGCGTTCCGCAAGACGAGCAAAAATTTGTAATAAATTTTGACTTGCAAAACGAGCGAGTCTTGATTTACGAGTACCGAGGATTTTCAGGTACGCATGCGCTTCACCGAGCGCCACGTGATCACAACTAAGCCAGTGTTTTTTTTCTCTCTCTCGCGCTGCAGAATTGTGGGTAATATATTTCTAATTGTGGGCTTTAATAAGTTAGACAGAGAGTTCTGCCGTACAGAAAGACAGGCAGACATGTACAACCTGAAATAATAATAATATCACTGATTACATTAAAAATCAGCAGATTATTATTAGATTGAACCTTTTAACTCTTTCTACAAACACTTTAACTGTCAATGATGCGTATTTAGTGTAGATGTGTATGACACTAGGAGAAGACTTAATCAAAACAAGCAGGACGCTCGCTACATACTGTAGGTTTGTAATGTGTAATTTAGCAAAATTCCCAAAATAACACAGGAGATCAAACTGCTAGCAAACTGCAGTAGTTAGCTGAACTCTAAGCTAGGTACAAATGTTAAAACCATAAGATATGTTTGCTAACATCCTAAAGAATACCAAAATGTTAGTGTATTAGCGAGCTAGCTAATAACTATCATACTGTGGGCTTTACACCCAGTGCATTTCACTAGCGAGCTCATATGTGACTGAAACACAGCAGTGATCAGCAGCGTCACAGAGAGAGATCGAGCTCTTCATGCTTCAGCGGCTCAGCAGCAGATCAAAGCTAAGAAGCAGCGAGAAAGTAAAACGCGGCGAGGCCGGAGAAACAGCACTTTGAAATGGAGGAGAACGAAAAAAACTACAAGCTCGGAGCTCCTGAGCTTCTAAAGCAGAGCTGATCAGAGCGTTCTCGTGTCTGATCCGTCACGGTTCTGGTGTCAGATTCATTATCTGCCGGATCTGAGACATGATCCACGAGGAATAAAAGGAATAATTCATGCACCGCGAGGATTTCCTGCTCCTGCTGCAGACGCTCTCACACACCAGCGGAGTGAAGAATGAGATGTTATTATTCCCGCTCTCGACTCAATCTAATACACAGAATAACATATTATATAATATATTACTAATAATAATCTATTCTCTCAGGCCAGAGTGGCAGGGAAAGAATCGATTCCTCAGTGCATCATGGCTTTCTCTCCTATGATTTTGCACATACATTTTAATGTTAGAGATATTTATGCTATAAATATAAATGTTTACAATAGAGGTAAAGCTGGAAGTTTTAGTGTTACGCTCCTCTGTGATTTCAGAAGAGCTTTTTATTCACTGGAGAGAAAAAAGAGAAAATCAGTGTTAATAAGAACTATAGAGAATGAGGGAGAGGGTCTCAATTTGGTTTCATTCGTTTCATTATTCACTTTTGTTCAACTTACATATTTGACTTCAGTAGAGATTCTGGCCTTAATTTTAACATGTTTATATATTGAGCACTTTTACTGCACCTGATCCGATCATTTCACTCTTGTTGGAGTAATTACATTGGAACCTTGGATTACAAGCACAATTCGTTCTGGAAGTGGACTCGTATTCCAAAACACTCGTAAACCAAATCAAAACTTCCAAGAAGAAATAGTGAAAACTCAAATTATTCGTTCCACAGCCTAAAAAAATAAATACATAAAAATAATTAATACAATATATAAAGTAAAAAAAAAATTAACCTGTATTAATAAATCCTGACAGATAAGAGTTTTCGTTTGTGCACGCAGACGCCTGTGTGTGTGTGTGTGTGTGTGTGTGTGTGTATGTGTGGAATTAGCCACTTCCCTTGCCTCATTTTACACAGTAAAACTCCTTCTCCCTCCCCCCACCTCGCTTTTTAAGTTTCACAACAAACACACACAACGGAATCACTGCTGTAAAGTAAAAAACAAAACAAAACAAATACGAGCACTTTACCTTTGAAAAGAATCGCGACAGAGCAGAGTTTCTGTGTAGAGCAGAGATTGTGTGTCTGTATGTGTATATGAAGCCGGGAAGGGGGGTGTAAAGGCGAGAGAGTGTGTGTGTCGGTGTGTGTGCGTGTGAGTGTCAAATTACACACACACACACATAGGAGACACGCTGAAACAGAGAGGGAGATGTTGATTATACCAGTRAGAGACGAGCACTAAGACCCAGCAGAGGAGATGATTACCCACAATTCCGCAGCGCAAGAAAGAAAAAAATCATTGGCTCAGTTGTGATCACGTGACGCTCAGTGTCAAAGCAAGTGCATGCGTGATACATGATACTCGGCACTCGTAAACCAAGACTTTCGTTTTTCAAGTCAAAATTTATTAAAAATCTTTGCTCGTCTTGTGGAACACTTGCAAACCGTGTTACTCGCAATCCGAGGTTCCATTCAATCCGAGGGCACATGTTTGCCCCATGTAGCGGTGACATTAGGTGAGAGAAGTTTTGTTTCTATTCCAGATCAGTAAACTCTATAAGAACAACGCTCTCCCTCCCTCCCTCCCTCCCGTCTTCACTGCAGACGTTCACACACAGGGTGTCTGGTGTCCGGGTGGGGAAGGAGCTCAGCCAATCACGGATGAGACTGAATTACTGTAACCAATCCTAACACAGAAGGTTTGATTTGTGAAAGCAGATGGAAAGCTTAACCAAACCTCAAAGCACTTTGTGTATGGGTATTATTATCTAATCTGATTAAATGTGTTGAGTGTGTAAACACACATCTGATCTCTAATCAGGATGATTTTAACCAGATTAAAAAAATACTGTCGAGTGACTGCAGTCACACGCCATCGTTCTCAGTGTAGCACCAGTCTGTCCATATGGAGCCATATTATTATTATTATTATTATTATTATTATTATTATCTGTGATTGATCACCAGAACACATGGCTCTCAGAGTTAACCAGGATGATGTCAGGAAAAAGAAAATCTAACAGGACCTATTCCACCATCTGCACTCTTCAGGTTATAATGAACGTTATGAGTGTGTCTGCATCACTAAGCCGTCTCCCTCACACTCGTGACTCTGGATGGGATCTGATCACAGAGCTTCAGTGCGCATGATCATCGCCCTTTAAAACAAACACGCTTTCTCGGATCAGATCATCCGGAACCGCGTCATATCCAGATCTCCGTACCCGCAGTCTCCATATCCGACCCCGCAGTCTCGGTGCCAGCTCTCGTGTGTCATTTCAGCTCTGTAGACTCTGGACGTCTCGATACTCGACTCGAGTCAGTGTGTAATAAGAACCCGCTGTTAAATCGCCTTCACTGACCTGAGACCAGGCTCTGAGTGGCACCGTTACACTCATAAAAGTCCCTCAGTGTTTATCTGCTTTAGCATTCAGACCGAGGGAACGGCTAACGAGCAAACCGCCGCATGCACCGACCGCGCGTCTCTAACATTCACACTGTTCATAAATATAAATGTACACTTATAGTATACACAGTGAATAGACCTGTCTGTCTCTGCGTCTGTCAGTCTGTCTGTCTCTCTGTCTCTATTTGGATCTATTTTGTCTCTTTCTCTCTGTCCCTCTGTCCGTCTCTGATTGTCTGTCTCTCTATCTGTCACTATATCTGTCCGACCCTCTCACTGTCTATCTATCTGTCTGTCTGTCTGTCTGTCTCTTTCTATCCTTTTTCTCTATGTGTATCTTTCTTTCTTTCTTTCTTTCTTTCACTCTCTCTCCCCTCCATCTAATGGACTTTACACTCTCATACACACTCGTCCCCCTGTCCTCAGCAGCAGGAGTAAATCAGTGTGTCGCTCACCGGAGCCCATTTCAGTGATTAATAGTTCCTGCGCTGGAGACGCCGTCGCCTGTAAATACAGTTTCATATCGTTCTGTAGAGAGACACGGCTTATTACTGCAGAGAGAAAATGTAATTCCAAAAAAAGAAAGAAAACAAGCAACCTGCAGGCCGTGATGAGATATAACACTATCAATCCTTTTAGCTCTCTAATCCCCAGCACTGTCAGGTTTATTTTAAACAGATCGGCACCAGGCTGATACTGCAATAATCCAGCTGTGGAGAAACACTGTACAGATGTGTTACTGTTCAGTACTGACGTGTTTGTGTTCAGTCTCATGGTCTTGGGTCACTGGTCCTGAATCTGTGATGCAAACTCACTCCCTGAATACGTTTTATTAAACAATTCATTAAACAAGCCAGGACCTGAAGGAGTAATGCATCCATCCATCCATCCATCCATCCATCCATCCATCCATCCATCCATCCATTCGTTCCATGTAAATTGAGTTGATTTATTTACACCTAATAATTTATTTGTATGAGATAAAGAGTGTTATAATAATATATAATAAAGGCGTGACTACAGCTTATTTTTAATGATCCAAATTACAGGCAGACAAAAGAAAATGTCAGCAGAACGTTAATTAAAACTCATTTTCTTTCTGTCTAGCTGTCCGTCTCTCGTTTATCCATCTTTCTGTTTCTCTCTGTGTCTATCCGTCTGACCCTCTGTATGTCTGTTCGTCTGTCTGTCTCGTTGTCTCTGTGTGTGCCTGTCTTTTTCTGTCTGTCTCTGTGTCTGCCTGTCCGTCTGTACCTGTATAAATATTATATAATAAACACATTTCTAATGCTCAGAAATAAAATAGTACCTGGTTGTCATGGCAACAAACATCAAACAATCCCTGCAGCTGAAACTGAACTCTATAACTAAACACTACTGACAGAATCGGTAACAATTCACACACTGACGTCACACAAGCGAGCGTCGCTAAATCATCTGACAAAACAAATGAAATTCTCTTGGAGCAAGAAATTAGTTTGTTTCTTAAAGAACATCACAACAGCACATGTAGTCTCACCTGTTATCACACAAATATCAGGTCTACACACTCACACCTCTGTATTCAACTCGCTAATCTAATCCGATACAAACTCTTCCCAGTTAAAGCACAAGCTTTCCGTCTCCAAACTGATGAGAGGAATGAATCAGAGCAGAAAAAACACACAATGCATTATGATTTCTGTTTCCTCAAGAATGTCGGTCACTTTCATGTTCATGAAGATTCATCTGAGATCGGAAGCAGCCACTGACTCACTTTAAACCTTTCGAAATGCTAGCTCCTGTTCAGCACAATGTCAGATCTTATTTAAAGAAGAAAAGGAAACAGGAAGGACGTAATGGATGTAAACATGGGAATCGATCAGCCAGGGCAGACGAGATCACTCTCAGGCTAGAACGTCCAATGAGATCCCAAAGCTAAACTCGTTATTATCGATCACAGAGCGACCCGAGTGAAAGGTTCAGCAGGAGAGGATGAAGACAGAGACTCGGCATGAAGGAAAGAGTTTAAAATGCTCGACACAACACCGCCGAACACACGCCATCGCGCCTGAGGGAACGGCGTACGTGAGGAACGAGAGAGAGAGAGCAAAGGGAGAAAAAGAGCAGACCTGAAGGACGTGGACTTCCACTGGCGACAGGGGAGCGTTCTCCTGCATAACGCTGAGACGGTGCTGCTGGAGGTTCCCACAGGGAGTGAGGAGTGTCTTCTACACAGGGCAAGAAATTAAGAAAGAAATTAGAATAGACACATTTTAAAGGGAGAAAACGCTGATACAGAAATATTCTCAAGTCTCAAGTAGGATTGAAATCTGCTGTAGGTGAAGCTACATACGGCATTACTGATACGCTGCATGTCATTAGGAATAAAGCACACATCGACGTAGAAACACATGGTACATCATTCTCAGACTCGAAACACATGACTGTGGATACATTGTAGCACATTCCTGTAGATATATCACATATCATCATCGATTCACTGTACAGAATAGTAGATTCATGATATATCATAAATAAACACATTGTATGTCTTCATGGATACATCCGACAACACATCAACAGATCATCAGTTTATTACCTGTTCATCTGATTCTATCACTGAGAAACCACATGGAATGATGTTTAAGGTTTCCATGATGTACCCTGTGTCTGTGATGATGTAAGTAAATGAGTATGTGACAAAGTTTGGAATGTGTCTGTCATGTGTTTACTGTTAGGACATATCGTGCATCTGTCACTGAGACATCACACATCGTCACTGAGACATGTCATTACTGGGACATAATATCACTGAGACATCACACATCATCACTGAGACATCACACATCATCACTGAGACATCACACATCATCA